>JAGFPH010023455.1:0-11937 GCA_018207615.1 Philaenus spumarius
CGAGTATTGATTGTGTAAATGTAATTTGTGTTAAATGTTTTTGATTACGTGTTTTTGATGGACGAAAAATGTCCGAAACACGTATAGTGTACACAAATGACTTTTAATTGAAGATTATACTTCAAAGGATTGCTGGCGGTGAGTCCAATAACTATTGTTATTTAAAAGCATATCCGGTTGCTCTAGATCGTAAATATAAAAAACCATCTAGTCGTTTATGCATATGGAAACTAGTTTAATGTGATAATTTATTCGACCAAGAATAAATGCAATGAGAGCCAATGCGGAAATTCATTATTAATGTGCATTGTTTTCAAAATAATTAAGAAACGTATTGTGACGTATTGTGACTTTTCAAATCAAACTGGACGAGGTCGGATTTTCCATTCGTTGACTGATTTGTTTCGCAACAGGTCGCTTCCATCCGAACAGGTTTTCTGAAAGGTAAATAATTTTTGTTATTAGTATAACACTTGTTATTGAATTTAACAAGCCTAATTATAATTGTTGGCATACAGATACAACCATATTTACTAAATTATTTACTATAATATATTGAATATTATTTAAAATATTTAAGGGGAATTAGGTTCCAAATTATAGTTTTACATAATGATATCTAACCCTTTTTAAACGTAAAACGTATCGTTCATTTATACTTCAACTTTTAGAAATATAATTTTAATTGTTTACATTTAAAAAGTTATTTTCTACAGGTGATTTTTTAAATATTTGGTTTACTTTAAGCTACCAAATCTTTAACTTTACGAAAATTATTTTCTGTTTCCTGTAAATTTAAAGATAATTTTTATTCGATTTTGTTCAACTAAAACTGGATTTCTGCAAGAGGTTACAAAACATATTTAAGTTACTAAATAAACATAAACACTTACTAAACATGCATTACTATAACAGGTGTCTTAAAAGTCCCACCCTCCTGGACTTTGGGTTGATACAACCTTGCTTTGTTATTCACAACTGTGCATGTTTGTTGACTCTTAATAGTAAAAAGTTCAGTACCTGGGAATTCCAGAGGGCTCAGCGTTGCTGTTTTTATACTAATTACTATGTTTTATAACTTAGATTGAGTGATCTACTCGATTAAACTCTTGTAAAAAATAACAGGTGTATCATCTTTAATATTTCAATGTTATTTAAATGGGGAAAAATGTTAACTTTGATTGGCCACTGTGTTGGATAGAGTCAACATACAGACCTGCGCTTTGCGCCAATCTTCTTCTTTTATCAAGGCCTTTAAGATGAAGTGTCACTCAATAGGGATTTTTCTCATTTAAAATTTTCGACTTATCCCCAAAATAACCCATTTGGGGGAGAGGTTGAAATTTACGCTACACAAAAAAAACTCAATTTTTGATCATGTTAACAATCCCAAAAGTAAATCTGTCTATTTCCATTAATAAAAAAAATAATACGGGGCGGGACTTTTAAGACACCTGGTATAAAGCTAATATTAAGTAGTCATATTATTTAAGCTACAACAATTTCAAAATCACAAAATAAAAGTACACTAGGAAATATATGCGCAGAAGGGACGGCTAATGCGCATGCGCTAACAGCGTGGAGGTCAGCGTAGCGAATCAGTCGGTGGCAGAGGTTAGTCGCGTTATCTAGTGCACTGCCTTTCTTAAAAACATTGTAGTGTTTTATTATTTCTAACCTATAATCAATTTAATGAAATTGTTATAAAAAATATTGTATAAATTATTTATAAATATTGTACATAACTTTTATAAACATAGCCGTAAAAACAGACTGCGTAGTAGTGTACTCAGCCAGGGCTATAGAATACAAGGACTGATCCACTCCTTTGATGTTGACCCTTCGCCGACTGTCCCAACCTTCCTCTCGCCCCCTCTTATATGACGTCACTTTGGTACCATGACACACCGCTTAAGCACGGTTCGCGTTAGCTCTCACGTGTTATTTGATATAACGTTGCAGACGATAATTCTTTAAAAAATTATGCAATACACACAATCACCTAAATTATATCGCGTAAGCACGGTTCGCGTTAGCTCTCACGTGTTATTTGATATAACGTTGCAGACGATAATTCTTTAAAAAAATGATGCAATACACACAATCACCTAAATTATATGTTTACCAAGTTTGATGAATTTTGAGTAATTATTTTGTTCAGTACAAGTGTTTATGAAGGTATATAATTTCGCGAGATTTTCGCCTTTTGACGCATATTTAAGGCTAATTTTATCGAAGAGGCATTCCTCGAAATTCTTTAAAAAATTTTTTACAGTACTCACAATCACCTATGTTATATGTGAAGCGAGTTTGGTTAATATTAAGCAATTATTTTTTTCAGTACAAGTGTTTAAAGGAAGTATTTAATTCCGCGAGATTTTCGCCTTTTGGCGCATATTCAAAGCTAATTTTCTCGAAGACGCATTAAATGAATTTCTTTAAAACGTTATACAATACAAACAATCACCTAAATTATATATTTAGCAATGTATTGATTTATTTAGTGTTACGTTGCAGACTAGATTACTTTATGAAATGTTACCAAGATTAGGCCTATCAAGTAATATTGTCTGTAGCGTTACTTAAATATTCCAAGAAACACCTTTACTAACAAAATATATTAAAACTAACATTTTCAGAATGATGAGATATAAATAAATATATAATATATAAATAATAATAAGATTTAAACTTAGAGTACCGGTAATTATTGATAACTCAAAATTTAAAAACAACAAATTTTAAGTAATCAGCTTCAAATTAAAATGAACATTAAAACATATTATTTATTTAATGTGAGAGTTGCAAGCGAGATTACTTTATGTTAAAAAGTTACCAAGGTCCTCAAGTAATTTCTTCTGCAGCTTTAAGTTAAAATGTTTAAAAAAAATCTTTTCTAGCTAAATACACTTAAAAATATCAGAATAATTAGATATAAATAAATATATAATGTACAAATAATTATAATCAAATTTAAACCTAGAGTAATAAAATTATTGATGACAAAAATAAAAAATAAAACATATTTTAAATTAAACTTCTAGACTAAATGAAATTGCACAGTGTCAATTTAAATTTAAATTGTTCAATTGTTTAAATTCAAATATTAAATTAACTATTCCCTAAGGAATAGAGAAGGAAAATTTCTATGAAGCAGTTTTATTATTTTTTAAAATATTTTATGTCAGCAGTAATTATTATGTCATGTGCATATCTGCATACAAGCTACTCATTATGCGTAAGTATTTATAACTTTTATGTGTTTTATTTTATAAGTATTACACATGTTTTATTAAATATGACATTCAAGTTTTGGTGGTTTATTGTAATAAATACAATTATTTTCAATAATGTGGCACATTTTGTTCAATTTCGTATTAAGTTTTCAGAAAATCAAATTAAAAGTATGCTAACATTAGTACCTACACTACATCGGTTTATTACCTACGAATTAGTTAGTTTTATTATAACCCTGTCTTCTTCTTAAATCTTTATACTAATTGTTTACAGTCTACTTATTGCTTTGTGTAGTGTCAATACTAAAACTAAAGAAGAGCGCATCGTAAAAATGTTACAGTTTTGATAATAAATTGAAATTATTGAAGCAGAGAATACTTATGAGAAGCGGTTGGAATGGAGCAGGCGTTACCACCGTGACGTCATCACAGTGGCAGTGACGGGAACGCTTTCCTTGGCGGACTGGTCTAGCCCTTGTATTCTATAGCCCTGATACTCAGCAGTCAAATCCCCCACCCCGCCACACATAACATACCTCCTCCCTTCCACACTTACATCCCTACCTGCGCGGCCCGCTTCTTCACATATATTTCCATCTGTATTTTTCTCATACACAAAACGAGATCGTTCTCACTTCATTCATGCAGTCTTTAATCCATTCACACACTTATAGTAAAATTATTAAATTTATAGCGTTCACACCAAATCAAAGACAAACTACAAATAAAGAGCTATGGGCAGAAGTGAAAACTGTCATGAATAAATCTTTGGTTTTATTGGTTTAGTCCGAAATTTGATAATTATTTTTATCTTTTCCATTTAAAATAACAATCTTAAAAATAATATAATCATGATTGACTGTAGTCAAATATTTAACATAACTTACAAACTGAAGAAGTACAATATCCATTTCATCGGTAGTGTGACGTGACTAAACCCAAACAGCTTTTGAGTTTAAGCCTTTGAATTTAAAAATTACTATTTTATTTCGTCGATTTCTTCTTTTTGCGATTAGCTGTTACATTAAACTTCTCGTTTATATTTGCACGTGTGTAAACCAATGAAGAAAAAGAAATCACCGACGAATTCAAAAACACAGTGCTTTTTAGTCATCCAAAAGTGCTCGAAGCAAATAATGAAGTTTTCACTTAAAAATATTTATAGAAAAACACATATTTAAACTATTGAAAACAATAAAACGTAAACAATTATTTTACTGTTCAACGATTATCTAATATGAACATTTAACAAAAGATCAGTATCCTCCTTAAAAAAAATATATACTTCTCAAGTTTATTATGAACAAAGGCAGTGAATTTGCAAACTTAACGTGTCCCGGAAGAACTTTAAACAGACTAAGAGTGAGGAACAAAAACTATTCATATAGTAGGTTTTAGAAAGTTTTGCTAATGTGAAATATCGTACACATAAATCCGATTAGAAGGTTTTCTGTTTCCATTTTTAATAAAACATTCATGATGACTTTATAAATGTACAGGTAACATAAACGAATGTGCAAATAAATAAATAATGATTTCGGAAGTTGAAACCTTGTCTTCTTAAGAATCATCTTATCATCTTATCAACTGGTTATGGATATTGATTACAGGAATTAAATTACAAATGAATGTCCGTCTTAAACAGACGAGCGGACATTTCACGAAGCTGAAATTAGTGGGGAAAATTACTTTGTTTTAAAATTGTGTAAAAGAAAACAAACATTTATGAAAATAAGTTATATTTAGAAACTTAATACATTTCTAAAAGAACAAAATCAAAATATTTTACTGAATTTAAATTAAAGTTATTACAATTGAAGCTTAATGAAAATTCATTCCTGTTGATATTCAATAAATCAATTCGTCTTGTTTAATTTGCCCGAAAAGATCAATAATTTTCTCTCTCATCTCGGAATGGCAGCTGAGGAAATTATAAAAACATGTTTAACGAAAATATATTTTTGCACTTTAACAATAAAACAAAATGTCACATTTTGCTTGTCCAATGTAAATATACCGAATTAACATGTCTATAAATGTCTAGTAAATAATTTAGTCCTTTCTGAATTCATAACCTCATTAGAATACGATAGTAAGCGCTAGGTTGGCACTGCGGTAATGACAGTGCCCTCTCTCCCTACTGTCTAGCGTGGAACTTCCTATTCACATGCACACACCACGCCACTGCAATTTAAGCGCACATTCCACACAAAGATATCGTTTTCTTATATCGTTTTCATAAACTGAGGGTTGGATACTGACTTTATATCGTGCAAGTACAAAGGAAGAATTCAAGAAAAAAGGGACCAATTAAATTAAATGTGGTCTACAATATCAAATGGAAATATTGGTTGCTTCAGTTCCACAATGCCTTCACTGCCACCAACGGTCTACAGCTGGGTAAACCATTCGATAACCTACTTTGGACCAGTGAAAAATAAATCAAGTGCTTAATAACTTTAGGAAACATATTTCTCAGAAAATATAACACTTCCAAATATACTACTCAATTTAGAATTTCAATTAGACAAAGGACTTTCCAATTTAATTCACTGTCAAATGATACACCAGAATATTTTCAGTAGATACTTGGTTTAAAACCTCAGAACACATAATTATTTTGCAAAAAGTTTTTCTCAAAATTCATGGTCACGTTGTGGATAGTAATAATGTGTTTTCAATGTTTACGTACTTTTTTTTGATAAATTCACTGGCGTAGAATAAATGTATGGCATAAATAATGCACTAATCTAACTTTTTCCTACAGGCAATGGAGTTCTATCCAAAAGATGACTTGGATACTTCCATGGTAAATGTGAACGAAGAAAGTGAAATAAAAAAAATATACTTTGGAAGTCATGTATTTATCACTGGGGCTACAGGATTCATGGGTAAAATTTTATTGGAAAAAATTCTCAGGTAAACTGCATACTACATAATTAATTATGTAAAATATTACATAATGAAACTGTGGTCTAAGCGATCTCTGTTGCTTATGAACAGTTTTACCAATATCACTGTATTATATAAGTATTAGGATTTATTTATGCACCATTAGATAATGTTTATAACATGTAAATTACAACTATATGAATTCCGGAACTGACTAATCTTAAGATTGGTCAAGTTGGATGGTGGGGGTAACATTGACCAATCTATATATATAAAATCGAAATACCACTGACTCACTGATGATCACTACCTCTTAAAAACGACAAAACATATTAACTTGAGACTTAATATAGTGGTTCTCCTTATTCTTTAGAAGTACACTAAGACGGGATTTTAAAATATTTTGCGTTTAAGGTTTTAAATCGTAAAAAGCGTCAGAAACATAGAAAAAATCCAAATACCACTGACTGGCTGATGATCACTATTTCTCAAAAACTACCAAACGTATTAACTTGAGACTTAACATAGTGGTTCCTCTTATACTCTAGATGTGCAATAAGACGGGATTTTAAAATATTTTGCGTTTAAGGTTATTAAAAAGTAAAAAGCGTTAGAAATATAGATAAAAGCCAAATGCCACTGACTCACTATTCATCACTATTTCTAAAAAACGACAAAACATAATAACTTGGGATTTAACATAGTGGTTCCCCTTATGCTCTAAATGTGCAATAAGACGGGATTTTAAAATATTTTGCTTTTAAGGTTATTAAAAAGTAAAAAGAGTTAGAAATATAGATAAAAGCCAAATACCACTGACTCACTATTCATCACTATTTCTCACAAATGACAAAATGTATTAACTTAGAACTTAACATAGTGGTCCCCCTTATGCCCTAGATGTGCAATAAGACGGGGTTTTAAAATATTTTGCGTTTAAGGTTATCTATATATATATATATATATAATCAAAATACCACTGATTCACTGATGATCACTACATCTCAAAAATGACAAAAGATATTAACTTGAGACTTAACATAGTGGTTCCCCTTATACTCTAGATGTGCAATAAGACGGGGTTTTAAAATATTTTGCGTTTAAGGTTATCTATATATATATAATCGAAATACCACTGACTCACTGATGATCACTACTTCTCAAAAACGACAAAACATATTCACTTGAGACTTAATATAGTGGTTCCCCTTATGCTTTAGATGTGCAATAAGACGGGATTTTAAAATATTTTGCGTTTAGGGTTATTAAAAAGTAAAAAGCGTTAGAAATATAGATAAAAGCCAAATGCCACTGACTCATTATTCATCACTATTTCTAAAAAACGACAATACATATTAACTTGAGACTTAATATAGTGGTTCTCCTTATTCTTTAGATGTGCAATAAGACGGGATTTTAAAATATTTTGGGTTTAAGATTATTAAAACGTAAAAATCGTTAGAAACATAGAAAAAATTAAAATACCACTGACTGGCTGATGATCATTATTTCTCAAAAACTACCAAACGTATTAACTTGAGACTTAAAATGGTGGTTCCCCTTATACTCCAGATGTGCAATAAGACGGGATTTTAAAAGATTTTGCGTTTAAGGTTATTAAAATGTAAAAAGCGTTAGAAACATAGACAAAAATTCAAATACCACTGACTGGCTGATGGTCACTATTTCTCAAAAACTACCAAACGTATTAACTTGAGACTTAAAATAGTGGTTCCCCTTATACTATAGATGTGCAATAAGACGGGATTTTAAAAGATTTTGCGTTTAAGGTTATTAAAAATAAAAAGCTTTAGAAATATAGATAAAAGCCAAATGCCACTGACTCACTATTCATCACTATTTCTCACAAATGATAAAACGTATTAACTTAGAACTTAATATAGTGGTCCCCCTTATGCTCTAAATGTGCAATAAGACGGGGTTTTAAAATAGTTTGCGTTTAAGGTAATCTATATATATATAAAATCGAAATACCACTGACTCACTGATGATCACTACATCTCAAAAACGACAAAACATATTCACTTGAGACTTAATATAGTGGTTCCCCTTATGCTCTAGATGTGCAATAAGACAGGATTTTAAAATATTTTGCGTTTAAGGTTATTAAAATATAAAAAGCGTTAGAAACATAGACAAAAATTCAAATACCACTGACTAGCTGATGGTCACTATTTCTCAAAAACTACCAAACGTATTAACTTGAGACTTAAAATAGTGGTTCCCCTTATGCTCTAGATGTGCAATAAGACGGGATTTTAAAATATTTTGCGTTTAAGGTTATTACAAAGTAAAAAGCGTTAGAAATATAGCTAAAGCCAAATGCCACTGACTCACTATTCATCACTATTTCTAAAAAAAACGACAAAACGTATTAACTTGAGACTTAAAATGGTGGTTCCCCTTATGCTCTAGATGTGCAATAATAAGACGGGATTTTAAAATATTTTGCGTTTTAAGTTATTAAAAAGTAAAAAGAGTTAGAAAGGAGGTTCTTTAAATAAGCATATGAAACGGCTGTCCTTCGACACGGATTAATAAAACTAAAAGATGAATATTTTATACACTAAAGCTAAGAAAGTAGTACATAGTGTAAATAGCGTATTGACAAAGAGTATACGGGATGCCTTTGAAATTAATATTTTTTGTTATCGAGCTTAACCCGTAGCGAAGCATACACGGGCATCCAGCTAGTACATAATATAAAACAGAAATCAAAATAGGACAAGACCATCCCCAATAATTTCAATTACGGAATTCGTTGTAATTTCACCATTAATATTTTAATAATCACCATTCCAATTATTTTTTTATAAGCCAATGAAATTAAACAGTATAATATGCAACACCAGATGTTTGGCTTATAATACAGTAAATATTTTGTTTGCTTTTACCTAATTTTAAACAAACTTTGATGTGAAGAGAAACTACGTTATTAGCGAATTTCCGTAGGTAAAAAGAGCTATTGCAGTGACCCTTATGGTAAGACACAAGGTCGGGAGTAGCAAATGAGCACCGATCATGGTCTCCAGAATACGTTTTGGGGTGTCATTAAAAATCATATATATATATGTGTGTGTGTTCGCACTCTAGCGGCCGCATTTTAAGTCTGATTTGGTTCAAATTCGGTACACATGTTGGTTGTCTACGTCGCTTGGACGAGTTCGTTAGCAAAAAAAATCCAATAATCGGGAGCACGTTTTTTGATCGGAAGTTACTATTTTTTGAGATTTTTCCTAGGAGAGTGAATTTGTTTTTGAGTTTATTCTACAAATATAAGTGTAGGATGTTATTCTGCACATTTTGTTTTTTTTACGCGACCTTATAGCTCGCTTGGTTCCCCCAAAATCGATCAATACCATAGAAGTACCCGGTTCGAAGCCATGCGGTGGATTCTACCGTGTGGTTGGCGTGCGAAGCACGCAAAGTTTTGTGTGTTGAAGATACTCCCAATATGCGGAATGGCTTGCGAAATATTTTGCAGCTATTCAGCACTGTCGCGAATAGACCTATTTCCCAAATTGTTGACTGAAACCCTAAAACATAGGCCTATAAACTTAATTTTGGAAATTCGCTCAACTCACGTCAGCGGTTCAGCTGCGTGGTCGAATTATTTGTTTTCGTGATGGGCAGTTTTAAATGATAAAACCATTTGAAATTTGATTTCGTAAGATAGACTAATGAAATGTCACAACTAACCTTAAAATAAAATGATAATGACAACCGGTTAGCTATACGTATCAAATAAATTGCATTGACATTAAAACACTCTTATGTTTGATACGAGCACGATCTCCAGCTCTGAATCAGATTTTAAGCACAAGTAACTTCAAAATTAATTTTATGTTGCAAACATTAAACTGTGTTCGTTAATTTAATGTAAGTACATATTTATATACTCCAATCATAAATAATAAATTAATTTGTTGTTAGTTATTAAATAAGATTTTACAACCAATATTTGTTTTTAATTACATTTATATAAAAATTGATTTGTACAGTTTTATATAATACTAGCTGGCTCGATCCGGCTTTGCTCGGATAGACAAATCAAAGTTACATGTATATTAACACAAAATATATTATGTCAATAAATATAAATTACACTATGTATGGGGATTTTTAGTAACTTTGAACCCCCCCAAACCTCCCATAAAATTTCAAATGTTTGAAACCATTTCTTAGCGAGCACCTAGGGCCCTAGAGCAAACTACATACTAAATTTCATTCCAATCCGTTCGGTGGTTATTTTTTTAGTAATTGTGACCCCCCAATCCCCACTAAAATTTCGCATTTTTTGAAAACCATCCTTAGCGATCACCTAGGGCCCTAGAGGAAGCTACGTACCAAATTTCATTCCAATCGGTTCGATGGTTTAGGGGAAATCGTGATTTAGTAACTTTGACCCCCCCAAACCCCCCTAAGATTTCAAGTTTTTTGAAACCCTTTCTTATCAGCACGTATAGTCCTAGAGGAAGCTACGTACCAAATTTCATTCCAATCCGTTCAGTAGTTTTAGAGAAATCGTGATTTAGTCACTTTGACCCCTCAAACTCCCCTAAGATTTAGAATTTTTTGAAAAAATTACTTAGAGAGCACCTACGGCCCTAGAGGAAGCTACATACCAAATTTCATTCCAATCGGTTCGGTGATTTAGGAGAAGACGTGATTTAATAACTTTGACCCCCCAAACCTCCCTTAGAGTTCAAGTTTTTTGAAACCCTTTCTTATCCGAACCTATGGCCCTAGAGGAAGCTACGTACCAAATTTCATTCCAATCCGTTCAGTAGTTTTAGATAAATCGTGATTTAGTTATTTTGATCCCCTAAATCCCCCTAAAATTTCGAATTTTTTGAAAACCTTACTTAGAGAGCACCTACCTAGAGGAAGCTACATACCAAATTTCATTCCAATCGGTTCGGTGGTTTAGGAGAAGTCGTGATTTAGTAAATTTGACCCCCCCCCAAACCCTCCTAAGAGTTCAAGTTTTTTGCAACCCTTTCTTATCCGAACCTATGGCCCTAGAGGAAGCTACGTACCAAATTGCATTACAATCCGTTCAGTAGTTTTAGAGAAATCGTGATTTAGTAATTTTGATCCCCCAAACAACCCCTAAAATTTCTAATTTAAAAAAAATCTTTCTTAGTGAGCACCTATGGCCCTAGAGGAAGCGACATACCAAATTCTATTCCAATCCGTTCAGTAGTTTTAGAGAAATCGTGATTTAGTATCTTTGATCCCCCAAACCCTCCCTAAAATTTCGAAGTTTTTGAAAACCTTTCCTAGTGAACACCTATGGCCGTAGAGGAAGCTACATACCAAATTGCGTTCCGATCCGTTCAGTAGTTTTTGAGAAATCGTGATCAGTGAGTCAGTGGATTTGGCTTTTATATATATAGATAGATATTTACATTTTAGTTTGTTAGTATTTTATAAAAAGGTAACATTGCAAGAATAACATTATGGAAAAGATTTATAAACTATTTAGTAGAAAATTATAGTTTTGGATCAAACTTATAAAACTTTTTTGATTTCATTTCAACCTAATAATTTGAGTCAGCTCTTATCCCAATCTAAATTGATTTGAAGATCGAATCTGGTCGAACCCACAAATTAATTTAAGACCTAACTTACTGTTAAACATAGCATGCTAGACTTTGAACAAAATAATCAATAACGTTTAATGGTGAATCGGCAAACAAATTACATATTAAACTGCGTACGATATTTAAAACGTTTATACAACTGTTTATTAAAAATGCTAACGCTTTTATAATCTGATGTTAAT
>JAGFPH010023457.1:0-11936 GCA_018207615.1 Philaenus spumarius
AAAGTAAAGTTTTATAAATTAGTATATATCTTGTTATATCATAAATTTACGCCTACAACATTAGGCCTATTGAATTAAAGTAAAAGAGAAAAGTGAAAATTTATAAATTGGCGCAACAACGTGACGGCTCTTCCTAATAATACTCTAAAATAACTCCTTCTTTTACCTAGATTTATAAGATTGTTAGCTTAGTATTTGTGTGTATAATTTTAGTTGTAAATTTTAAATCAATATGGAAGACCAATCTGCGTACAACCTTAGAACTAATATTAACTTAACCCAAAGAGCTCAAGAATTCCAAGGCTTGCCCGACATTTACTCGTCCCGCCGAAAAGAAGACGTGGTCGCGAAACAGTTAGGCGAAACGATGGAAGGGTCGCGGATCCTTGATACAAGCAACCGCCGGATGGAAGACGTGTTGTTAGGAGAACGGTGTTTAAGGGAAGAAAATTTTAACGACTTGTTAGGCGAACCAGAGCCGGAAAACATAAATTTAAGAGCAAGCCTTGAACCAGAAATAATAAATTCAACCGACGACGCAATACCATCGCGAACTTCAACTCCACCCTTAACACTTGAAGATATGTTCTTCAAAATTAGTCAACAATTCCAACAACTTAACCAACAAATTTCAGATAATGACAACAAATTCTCTGGACAATTTCAACAACTTAACCAACAAATTGTAGAATCCGAACAAAAGTCCGAAAAACAAATTTCACATTTAATTATCGAAATGCGAACGCAGTATGCGAACATTAAAGAGGAATTTACACACGCCCAGCTAAAAACAAAAGCCGAATTTAAATCCCAAATCGAAAAACAAACGGAACATTTAAAATTATACGTCTCGGAAACACAAAAACAAACCAAAGAAGAATGTCAAAAATTAATCGAAGAAAATTACCGCGACATCACTACTACACTTCAGGAAGAAAAATTTAGAACCCAAGAATTTGAAATTGAGCAAAGTCAACGAATTGACCGCCTCAAACAATTCGTTTCCACAAACAATGAACGTGTCGATAAATTAGAAAAGGACATAAAAGAGAACCAATCCGTATCCGCTAAAAATATTAACGTAATTTGCAGCAGACAATTCGACGTAGCTAGCGACAACAACATCCCTAAGTTCCACGGGAGAGAACATAACCCCACAGAAATCTTAGACAAAATTAAAAAATTTACGGAAAGAAGGATGGCACTTAACCACAACTCGACTTAACCACTTAACGACGACTCCACTAACCATCTAACCGATAATTTGGAGATATGCTTAGAAGGGCAAGCATCTCGATGGTTTAGTCTAATCAAGAATGAGATTAACTGTTGGCAAGATTTTCAAGAATATTTCATCAAAAAATACTGGAACCGAGAAATTCAGAGGGGCATCAGACATAAGATGGAAACAGAGAAGTATAGGCCACATGGAACCTTGACCCGTGCCGAATATTTCACGGAACGAGTCATCACACTGAAAGCAATGAAACCACCCCTATCCGAAGAAGAGATTGTGACCTGCTTAGCAGAACATTTTGGAGACCTAATACAAGACGCAAGAAGAGTACAATGCATAGATGGAATCATGGACTTCATAGCATTACTCCAGAGGGAAGACATAAAAGACAGCCAAAATAAATTACATCAAGAACCACGCCCCCAATCCGCAAAAATCAATTACAACCCCGTGAAACCCACTTCAACCCACGAACTACTTACCAATTCACCCCTCCACCGAATTTTCAATCATATAACCGGCCAAATCACTTTCAACCCCCAAAATATCGATCCCAACCCCCAAATAGAAATTACCAAAATTCACCCACACAATTTTCGCCCCCTCAACAATCCCGCAACCGTAATTTCAACCCCACTTCTGTCCAACCCTACCATAATAACTACCCCAATACCTAAAGACCCCCATTCCAACCCTCTAATGCGCCCCGATACCAAAATTACCCAACCCCGGAACAAACCAACGTATGTCATGCAATCGCCGAGCAAATCAAACCCCCAACCCCACTTACTACATGTTCCTCAACAACAAATTCATCAAAAAACTAACACGCACGGATAATGTCCCAGGCCTATCAAACAACCCCAATTGCACCCCCATATCCCAGATAAAATCACACGACATTACCCCTGTGCTTAAAGAAAACCTCGGAAATAATAGGCCTAATCAAGAAACACAAATTTATAACGATACCCCCGAGAAAATCAATTTTATCAGCGCAATGTATTGCGATCGTGAGTTCCTACTCGAGGAGAATCTAAACGACAAATGTATAAATGAAAATACAAACCAAATTAACTGTCCGGAAATTACCATCCAAATCGGAGCAACAAAAACCCTAGCATTAATTGACACAGGATCGAACGTAACTTGTCTGTCGCAACAATGGTTTATAGATAATAGAGATAAGATAGGAAAATACGAAGAACTGCCCACAAAAAATATTCAAATTCATACTGCTGTAGGCACTAAGACCCGAAGGGTATCCAGAATTATAATGGTAAAGATGAAGGTAGAAGGAGAAGAACGATGGGTTAATACTTTAATTGTGCCAAATTTAATCCGAAACGTAATATTAGGGATGGACTGGATCGCAAGTACAGAGACGGAAATAAACTTTCACACGAAATACGTAAATTTGAAAATAAATGACAAACGAATCGTTACGAAGTTTGAAGAGGCAAATCAAGTAGGAATATTATGTTATATTATTAAAGAAAATAGGAACGACCACGATACAATGAATGAGAATGAAGTAAATAATTATATGAACGAACTTAATCAACCACGCGATTTAAACGGTACAAATATTAAAGGTCCGTATCATGTCACGGCCCTGAAACGCTATAAATGTACTGCACAAACAACGAGACAATGACGTCGCATCAGCTGTTCACGAGTAGAGGTCAATGACCTACAGTTAACCAACTCATTCGAATCACATATGCATTAACACCGGTACAAGAGATACATAGATATATTTTTCATTGTTAATCTAAGTTCCATGAAAACATTTATAAAATATTTTCAAGGAAAGTCGCCCAGGGGATATTTGTAACAATTCAAAATATATCCCTATATAAAAATCATTTAAAATATCAAAAGAAACCATTCATAATTGCTGAACTAAACACGCATGAGTGCGAGAGAGAGGAACAGACTACTATAAAGGCAATTCATTCACAAGTTGAAGCAGCGACACCTAGCGGCAAAAAATCGTAAATGATTCATTAATAATATTATAACATCCGACTTCCAACAACATTTTAAATAATTACCAGTACTTCTCGACCTCAAATTGATATCATTCCCACATCAAAATTAATCTAAATTAAACGACCAATCCATATAATATATAATAATAACTCAAGAGTAAACCAATCGACCGAAATCCACCTTTTAAAATACACTTGAAGCTAGGCCGATGTACGAAATTGTAGGCCTATTCCAAATTAAAACCACCGATCCCAAGGAAACTAAATTCTAAATCAAAAAAGGAACAGAACCAACGAGTAGAACAGAAGATTTTACGTCAAAAATGTCTTTGGAAAAAATATGAAAAGAAATACCGTTAAGCTAGTAAAGTTCTTCAAAGTATATGAATATTCGATTAAAACCTGGAGAACGAGAGGCCATGTTTGTTTAAGCCCAGCCCACAATCACGTGACCGCTTATGCCGCGGAAACAAGGCTTTTAAACGACCCGATAAATAATTATATTTGTAGACCTTAGATATTAGATATTAAGTTGTACAAGGAGCTATTTTAGATATTTTCATTTAAAGTTTTATTTAATCAAATTCTATTTACTTTTACCATTCTATGTTCTTTAAAAAACCAAAATACATCAGAATTTCATTAAAATCATACAAAACAAATACACTACATTTCAAAATACACATTTTCACATAACAATCAAAATCCCACAAGAAATGAAATTAACCAGGCCTTAATGTACCAGTTCCTGAGGGCCTAGAGAAGCCAAATTGGGATAAAATCCAATTAATTGTTGCTGAGACATCATGTAACGGAAGGTTACAAGAGTAAAAAATATCTCTATAAGTATAAAGTGTTAAAAAAATGGGGTTCGGTAAAAATCTCAAAAATAAAAAAAATGTATATTCAAATCAAAAATAAAATGTCATATGTGGATTATTCAACAATCATTAACACCTCTCCTCACCTCATTTATTCTAGTCACCTCAACACCAGAAGTCATCGCTCATAAAATACCTTTAATATATCAAAAACACCTCTTAGGCCTATTGCCTTACTTCCATAATAAAAATCACCATTTACCTAAACTCATCACATCATATATCTCCCCTAACTCCAACGTAGAATTATACCTTATGCTCCACCTTACTTTAATTCACCTTACTGACAAAAACCTTAATACCACCTTCATTTAACTCACATAATAATAATTAAAAAAATAGTACTCGTAGTACTTATAATAATCCACATATAACTTCATTTATGCTCTATTAGCATCTATCTATCCATAATCATCAATTACTGTAAAATATTTATTAAATCAGTTTAATTTCCTCAGGGGTGGATACCTGGCTGTTAAAGTACAAGCTAATTGGATATTCGTGGCTGAAGAAAGAAATTCAAGACATTGCGGCAAGACAACTATTTGTTTACTCAGACATAATTAAAAAATGAATATTTACAACAAGAGATATCAACATTACAGAACAATTAAACAAACGAATCAATTAACTATTTACAAATTATACAAAGTTTTGTCAGCCCTAGTTTGAAAATATGACACCATAAAAATCAATTGAAGTTATTTGTAAGAATAATTAAAAATTTTATGTCAGCAGACTAAAAAAATGTATGTCCTATGGCCACTATTACTTACTGCGTAACTCGATGCACTGTTTTTTACCTAGGATTTTTATTTAAACACTCAATTCACACAAAGTACTTCGAAGCTAAAATGCGCATTTTCATTGTAACACATGGCGTCCTTTATAATTTCACTTTTCTCTGAAGTCACTAACTCAACTTTACTTATTACATCTCCACAATCGTAGAAACACCTCCACTTTACTTTTAGATGCAAATTATTCTTGCTCGAAAAAAAAAACCATACTTTTTATTAGATTTCACGGCACCTGCCGTTTACATTATACACAGTCAATCCGCCATCTTAGAGTTCTCTCTTCTCTGGAACGTTGTTAAACGTACCTCTCTTCTAGAACGTTCCGTGCAATTTCGCACGTAGGCCACTTTGTGCTAAGCCTTCCGTATCTCGATATATACGCTGATGTTGTGACTTGTTATACATGTGTTTATTTTTAATTGCTTTTGCATTGTCTTTGCCTAATTAAAGTGTTTATAGTTTAATCACTGCTTGTCCTCATTAACTGTTCACCTCAACCGCACTTATTTAAACAACTTCTTATATAGTTCTCACACGTTACATATGTTTATACATTAATATATTTTTTAAGTCTGCTTTTATTTTACCTACTTTTATAGTCTGCTTATTCTTTATATTTTATTTATTAAAAGTGATTCTACTGTAACTATTTTGCGTCATAAAGGAATTTATATATATATATAAAAATTATAAATGTTTATTATTATATATGTATTGCGTCATTTTATTTATTTAGACCAAACCTCTGTGCTTTTAGACACTATGGGAAACTGCTGATTTATTTTTCATCGTATAACTTTTCTGTTACATGGCTGTTAATGTTACAGATATCCCCTGTTCATGAAAGAAATTCATGGAATTTGCTTTCATGAACACCAAAAACACCACAGTCCATGTAACAGAGAAAAAAATTTTTTTTTTTTTTAATTTCAAAGAAATTTGGTCTTTACATTACTTAAAAAATTTCAAAAATTACAAGTTACATTTAAAAATTCAAATCATTGTTCTTATTTTAAAATATTTTATTTGTCAATGTTTATATTTACTTAATTATTAGTTGCCACAAAAAAAAATTCAAAAATCCAAAAACTCAAAAAATTCAAAAAAAAAACTCATGACTGTCAACTCAAAACAACCAAATATTGAAATCAAATGTCACAATAAACAATATTCAAGAATCAATTACACATCAAAATTAAGTTTCACAATCAAGTATTACACTCAAACATCACTGAAAAAATCAAAATTATACATCATTATTCATTATCAAGATTATCAATCAAATTATACATCATTGTAATCATTCAAGTATTAGAGTTTTCATTGTTCATCACTCAACATATTATCAGGCTCAATATTTCCTGCAAATTAACATTATACATCAATTGCAAATCAAAACTCACTCATTAATCAAATTTTACACATTATTAATTACCATGGCAACAAATAAAATTCACTTATTTTCATCTTTAACCTGTGGCAACTCTACACTCAATCATTCTCAGTTAACACATTTTAATTAATCATTCATATCACAAATCAAATTCTTCACAATATTTAAAATTTACATTTACATTTACATACATTCATACCAGTTTATCACATCACCTACATATCAAATTGTGAATAAGACCTTCAAAATGGCAATGACCCCCTCTCAGACAACGTACATGGATAATTCCATGAGAGTGCAACTACCAGACAAAAATGGAAAGAAAAAAAATAAAATATTCAACGGCATATATATATATTATAACATTTTGACCCAGTTGAGTAAGAACAAACTAGTAAAAGATTAAAGAATCCTGGCAAACCAATTTAAAAGAATGTAAAACAATATTATTAAGATAGCCTAAATTTAACCTCAAAATTTCGATCTAGACAAAATTATTCAAAGGACAAATAAATTCACATCAGGAAACTAAATATATAATAAAATAACGATAAACACTCTTATTATTAATAAATAACACTTAACTTACCTTTTTTTTTTATATACAAACCAAATTTAATTTACAAGCAGACGTGAGCCTAAAATAAAATTCGAAATGTTTCACATTTCAAATTTTATTAGCGTATAAGTTTATTCATGTAATATAGATTGTAATAGAATTAGATTTCAAAATTGTGTATAGTTTATTAATTAAGCAAGGTGTTGTAAATAATTAGAAAGGTGTTTAAAATCAAACAAGTGAGGTTATTGGCGAATGTGCTGAAAGATACAAGTTGTGCTAATCCAGACGGTACATCGATTACATCCGTAGATGAATGTTGAACAGCTGGTCCTACGATTATATGCGCGAGTGAATAAAAACATTTATATATCCTACGATAAAGCAGATAGTTATTTATTTCGATAAACTAAGACTTGTAAAAACAATATCAGTGTGAATATCAAATAAAAACATAAACATTTTCAACAGAAAACAAAATAAATAAATTTTCATATATTTTGTGTAAAAACACCGGCCACCAAAGTAATTAAGCAACAGAAACAATTGTTAGAGATTCTCATGACGGCACTGTTTTTTTCAGAACCGGTATATTTGAACAAAATGGCTTTTCAGTTGTTATATAAGGCTTGGGAGCATTCAGATGTGCTTTGAGGATCAAAAATATAATTTAGCGTAAAAGTAATTAAAAATCTCAAGAAAAGCAAACATCAATCAAATATAACTACAGCCAAGATCAGAAAAGGATCTTAAACATTTCAAATAAAACTAATAATTGGTAAAGTACCATTTTAAACAAGAACTGATATAAGGTAATATCCAGCCAATTTCATTTAACCATCCATAAGAACAGTGACTTTATTTGCAGTGAAAACAATTATTCAAAATTCAATATAATCAAAGTAATTTCATAAACACCTTTAGGACTTAGAACATTTTAACATTTGTAGCATTAACTAGTTTTAGATATAATTATCCTGTATAGATTTAAGATTTTGTTACTGATTGTACATTTAATAGGCCAGGATTCCTTTAACCCGAGATTTAAGAGTCATAAAAATAAATTTAATAATCTTATAAATAAGTGCTCTACATATTAATACAGATAATTTTGTAAAAGTATAATTTGAAACTTAGCCTACTTGTTAAAGAATAAAGAACTATTTGTAATACAAAAGCCTAATTTCATTGGTCTTTTAAAGTAAGTGTTGATCTTAATATTACAGAAGATCTTAATATTACAGAATATATTATTATTCAAATCATATAAATATTATTATAATAAAAGAGAGAATAATAGAATCTACTTTTATAAATTGGCTTCCACAACTAGTGGGGCATTATTAAAAAGAGAATATATCATGATCTTATTATAAATTGACGGCCCAACGTGAGGCTTTTTACTGAATAAAGGAACATCTTATTATAAATTGGCGCAACCAACGTGCTGACGTATTAAGTGTACAATCATATAGTTATTAAGAAATATAAGCAACTTTTAGGATCATTTAAAAATATATTAACATTAGTTAATATATTATAAAACAAATTAATATTTTCAAACAAATTTAAATTAACACTAGACCAAATATCTTAAATAAAATGGCAGCAGAACAAGCTAAATATGAATTAAGGGATCAGCCTAAAGAAACTGAAAGGAAAATAGAATCCGATAAACAAAAAAGAAATGCTAGGGTAAAAAGGAATGTAGATCAAGTAGAGGGAGAATTAGTGCAGATAGTTGAGGTAGAAGAGGTTAGGCCACAAGAAGAACACAATTTAGAGTTTCCAGAAGTTAGGGAAACTGTAGAAAAGGTAACAGATGAAAATAGGATGCTAAATATGTTGCATGAATTGATGTTTCAAATGAAAGAAAGTTCAGAAACCTTAAATAAAAACTTAAATAAAAAATTAGAACAAAACTCAGAAAACTTAAATAGAAAACTAGAACAAAATTCCTACCAACTAAACCAGCTAGAATTAAAATTAGAAAATAAACTAACTACAAATTCAGATACCCTAAATAAAAACTTAAATAAAAAATTAGCAGAAAATTCAGAAACCCTAAATAAAAACCTAAACCTATTGGAAAGTAAAATAGATTACAAATTATCTGAGAATTGTAGTCAAATTTATGAAATTAAAGAAGAATTGTTGGCAAAATTTGATGAAAAAATTGAGACTAAACTTATAGAATTTAAAAATCAAATCCTATTAAACCAAGATGAATTAGAAAAAGATATTAAGAAAACTTATCAGAAATTGGAGGACAAACTAACTAAACAGAATGACACAACTAAAGGGGAGATAAACAATTTAAAATTAAGCATAAATGAACAGGGAAAACAAATCAACAATTTAGATCAAACTTTCTACAATAAAATAGTAGAAATTGCAAAGAATTTGGACCAGGTTAATTTGAGGTTAAACGAAACCGAGGAAAATATTAAACAAAACAAAAATGTAAGTGGCAATCCACAAATATTATATGTAAGCTGTGAAAATAATAACAACGATACCAGTATACCTAAATTTGACGGAAAGTCCAACAACCCAATCGAATACTTAAAGCAAATAGAGAGGCATATTATTAAAATTGAAAATAGGAGAAGCATAGAAGGTAGAGAAAATTTAAATATTAGGGAAATCATTGATTTGTCGATGGAAAACAATGCAGCAAGGTGGTGGCAAATAGTACGGGAAGAGATTGACAATATAGAAAGTTTTAAAGAAAGAGTGATTGAGAAATATTGGAACGATGAAGTACAAAACGGTATTAGGAACAGAATAGAGGTAGAAAAATATAGGCCAGATGGGAAGTTAAGTAGAGCAGAATACTTCATCGAGAAAGTAATAATTATGAGGAATCTTACACCTACACCTTCGGAAGACGAGATAGTTAAGAGACTTACGAGACACTTCGACGACAGAATTAGGGACGCTAGGCGAATACAAAACATAAACACGATTAGGGAAATGGAACGATTTCTAAATGAAGAAGATATTGAAGAGAGAAATGAACTGGTAAGGAAGTTTGAAGAGAATAGGAGAAAATTTAGGCAAACAGAAGTAGAAAATAAATTTAAAACGCCATTTAGGGAACAAAATAATCAATTTAACAGAAACAGAAATTTTACTGGATTTAACCATAACAACAATAGAAATAACTTTTATAGGCCACAACACAGAGAGAACAATTATGTAAATAGACCACAATTACAACAATATAGATACAGGGAATATCATAGGCAACCAAGGGAAAATAACCAACAGAGATTTCAAGATAGCCCACCCAGACCAAACATGGTACATATGAGAAAGTTTACTGATGTAAGAGAACCACAAACAAATAGGAATGTAAACATGATACAGGCACAAGAGAAGACACAGGAAGTTGTATGTGAAGCGACTCCTAATTTAAACTGTTAAGCACTGAAACATCCATTGGAATTATAAATAATATTAGGGAAAATAAATCAAAATTAAAAGATATTTCAGTGCAATCAAATAAAGGAATTTTGGAAGTTAATAAAGAAGAAAATTTAATAGAATCATTTAGGCCTAATTTTGAAAACAATATAATAATCACCACTGTGTTATGTGATAGAAAATTTTTGACTGAATGTGACCAGGAGGACAAGATAATTAGAAGAAGAGGGTATAACGAATTTAACCCAGAAATAAATATTAAAATAGGTGAAATAGATATAAAAGGTTTAATCGATTCAGGAAGTAATGCGACATGCATGCAAAAAGAATGGTTTATACAGAATAGAAACAGGTTAGGAAGATTTGAAGAGTTACCCTTAACAGGAATTAATATCATTACAGCAACAGGAAAGGTTAGCCGAAGGATTGAAAGTATAATAATGTTAAATGTTAGAATTGGAAAGATAATATATGAAATGCAGTGTTTAATAGTACCAGATTTATTAAGAGAAGTAATTATAGGCATGGACAGTATTGGTGAGTTAAAAATGAAGTTGGATTTCGACGAAAATAAAATAATAATTAATTATAATGATATGAATGAAGTAATAAGTATGGATAAGGAAAGAAACGATGGAATTAGATGTGAGTTGATTGGACAGAAAGAATATGATGCGATAGAATTAAACAGATATTATGATAGTGGCTACGAAGTAACAAATGAAATAAAGGACAACCTAATCACAGAGACAACCATTCGGAATGAAATAAACCAAATTAAATTACTAAATCAAACACAAAGAAATTGGAAGATGCCTAAGAACATATTGTCACAATAACCACAAGACTTGGAGTAGATATATACCAATCATAGTAACCTATTTAAATGAAATACCACATGACACTACAGGGTACACCCCAAATGAGTTGCAGTTAAATATAAAAACACCTAGATTTTGGCATCACATTTTAAATTTTGGACTTTTGGAAGAAGAAAATATAAATTTAGAAATTAAAATTGAATTGGCAGGACAACGAATTAGAAGGAAAGGAAAAATTAGGAACCAACGTTACAACAACCAACATAAATTAGTAGAATTTGAGACAGGAGAAAAGGTGTTGCTAAAAGAAACTGGTTATTCACACCAAGTCAGAGGAGAAATGTCGAAACTATTCATGATTTATACTGGACCATACATAATCAAGGAGAAGATTGGGAAATCCACCTATATATTGGCATATATTGATAGACCAACAAAATTAAAAGGAATGTTCCACATTACCAGTATTAAGAAATATTATGAGAAAACTTCAGATAGGGAACTACATTAAAGTTAGATAAAAATATGTAAAGGGAGATTGCAGTAGGAAATTTAATTAAACAAAGTGTTGCTTAGATTTCTGATAATTATAATTAGTTAATTTTCAAAGTTGTATAATTGTAAAGTTTATGATGTTTATGTTCAGTAGTTTTAAGAAATGTTAATTGTTAATAAGAAATGTATATAAGTAGGCTTAGAGCAAAATGTTATGAAAAGAAATTTATAATTTATTAAAAATTTTCAATTTTATAAAAATTTTAAATTTGGAGGACAGTTATAACATTTTGACCCAGTTGAGTAAGAACAAACTAGTAAAAGATT
>JAGFPH010023458.1:0-11936 GCA_018207615.1 Philaenus spumarius
TATACTTAGAAATCAACACAAGTAAAAGTAAAATAATAAATTTTACTCGGAAGAAAATAACGGACCATAATAATAGAACATATTATATTGAAAATCAAAAAATATCAACGGTGAATAATATTAAACTCATGGGAATTACCCTAGATAAAGATCTTTCATTCAAAACACATATAAACAATGTACATAAACAATGCACAAAAGACATAAATATCTTAAAAATCCTAGCATGTGCTAGATTTGGGGCCCATCCAGACTTCATAATTCAAATATATAAAAGCATAATTAGAGCAAAATTAGATTATTGTTGCTTCTTATTTGGAGAAACATCCAATAACATATTGAACAAACTAAATATAATACAAAATCAGGCTATGAGAATTGCAATAGGTGCTTTCAGAACATCTCCCATACTTGCAATACAAACAGAATGCGCAATAATACCCTTAGAAATAAGACGGAAAATGTTGACTGAAAAATTTATTTACAAAATAATGTGTAATAACACACATCCAGTATATAATAAAATAATCCACCTAACTTTTTTAGTAGATTTTAAACCCTACTGGTCAAAAAAAAAGAAACCATTATATATCCAAGCGTTTAACATTTGCAACGAGGAAAACTCGTATCATAATAAATCCAAGATAGAATTCACTCAATACTGGGATCTCAAGGAACCGATACAAACTATGAAAACTAATTTAACATTCAATACAAATATAGACGAAGAAAATGTTAATAAAAAAACAACAGCAGGTATTCAACTACAACAATGCTTTAAAAATTATATCAACACTTATTACAGAACGGCAATGTTAATATACACTGACGGTTCTAAAAATTCAGAAGTCACGGGAGCGGGTTTCTATATACCAAAACACAAGGTAAAATTCAAATTCGTAATAAATAAAAAAATGTCAAGTTATACAGCAGAAACATATGCAATCTACGAAGCAGTGGAATACATCCAAAACATAGTTGAAACAGAAATAGTAATTTGCACGGATTCACAATCAGCAATAAGAGCTTTAGAAAACTGTAATAATGGAGAAAATGAAAAGGGTATAATAGTAAATATATTCCAACTAGCAACATCATATTATAATAAAAAAATAACTTTCCAATGGGTGCCAGGTCACTCGGGTATTGAACACAACGAAACTGTTGATGAACTAGCAAAAGAAGCAATATCTAATGGGCAATCAACTACTGAGTTACAAATACCTGCAGAGGATTTTATGTCATATCGAAAAAACTTATACAAAAATAACCTTGCAAAATACCTATCAGAATCAAATAAAGCAAATTGGTATAAAAGTGTTCAAATAGACTATACTACAATACCATGGTTTAGAGACAGCAAGATGAGTAGGTGGGAAATAATAAATATATGTAGACTCAGAATAGGACACACAAATGTCAATAGCCGACTTCACATGATAAAACAATATTTTACCCCCTTATGTTTAAATTGTAACATGGGCAAGACAGAAACTTTGGAACATGTAATATTGGAATGCCCTAAATACAATATCACAAGACAACAACAATTTAAATTAATAAAATATAACACAAACGTAAACTCTTTTGAATTAAAAAAAATACTAGGCGAAAAAAATCCAGAAATATATAAAGAAATAAACCAATTTTTATCTTCTATAAATAGAGTAATGTAGCGCAAAACACAAAAAATTAGTAAATGATACAAAGTACTATAAAATAATTAAAAAGGTAACCACAGGAAAGAAAAAAAAAAGTTAAGATAATACAGAAATTACCAAGGAAAAAATAAATTAATAAACAGAGTAGTGCGAGGCTTCATGGATAGATTCCAAGCCTGCCTTTTTGCAAACTAGAAAAAAAAGAAAAAAAAAATTCTTTGATGTTATTTGGAACTTGTGGATAACATAATTTGTGTTAGTACCATGCCAAAATTGTTAATAACATCAATGTTACCAAAATCTTCGTTTTGCTTTTCTCTTACAATGTTAGGGAACATTTTTATTAATACGCTTGGTTACCTAGTGTAAACGTGGCTTAAGTGAATGCAAAATAAGTCCATAAGAACAATTATCTCTACAACTTTGTAGCTTAAAAAGAAATAAATAGCAATATAAAAATACACATACCTACATACACACATTACAATACCAAACAAAATTAATAAACACCACACATTACATACATGATTAGTAAGTTTGCATTTTTGTTTCATGTAATTTTATATTTGCTATACAAATCATGACTCGGAGGAATTTATTAATGTCATTAATACAAGATTTATTCCGCACCTGCCACATTCCTGTTTACTAGAAAAGAGGGAGTTTAGCTAGATCAATTTGTTTTACCTGAGTAGTTGGTATATGAACCCTTATACGAGTCCAGGTCCAGTAGCCTAGGAAAATAGCGACTACAAAGCAATTAATGATCGTTTAAATTGGGCGCCACCTTGCTAGTCATTCATAAGAAGACCCTAATATGCCATAGCACTGAAAGTGTTAACATTAATACATTTAACCTCATTTGGTATACAAACAGCAGCAATTCCATAGTAAACGGTTATCACATAATTAACCAAAGACATACTGAATGCAAATAAAAAGAACATGTAATAAAACACAATTAAAATATAGAAACGCTACATATTATACAATTATGTTATTTACAATTTTGGAGGTACTCTTCGACTAAGTAAAAAGCCCTTTAAATCAGGTAGGTTTTCAAGGGTTTTCACTTTTTTTTTATTATTCAATACAATATAGTTCTTTTAAATTATCTGGTAATTTGTTGAACACTTTGAGACCAAAGTAGTACACTTCATTTTTGAACAGTTTTGACCTATGAATTGTTTATTGAAGCATTTGTCACCATGGTACATCTATGACACTTACTTCTCAAAAAGAGTAGGACATACAACATACATATTATACAAGAAAGAGTTAAAAATTTTAATTTTTTAAATGAACTTTTACAATATTGCCAAACATTTTAAATTATTGCAGATTATTCTAATAATTTTTTTTAGTACAATATATTTTTCCAGACTTTACCGAGTTTTCCCAAAGGTCAACCGCCATGAAAGTATTAACGAAAATATGTGAGATGAAAGTATTAACTTTATTTATGTAGTTTTATGTAGTATTTATGTAGTAACGGCCCCCGCCTCCTTGGGTTCGGCTTTCCTGCGTCCGAATCCTGAAGCGGCGTTTTCCCTGGTCGGGCTGTGCCTTTCTGTCCTCGTGCGGACGTACGGGCTTTGTCAAGATGGTGGATGGCGAGCAGGTTCTTCAATAATTCGGTAAAGTCAGGATCAGTTGAAACGTTTATTGAACCATTTAAACGACTACCTACTCTGTTGGTTCCGATTATTCTAAGACTAACGATACGCCATGAGGCCAAAGCAAGATCAATCCCCCATTTAAATTGAGTCTAAACGCGGACGCGTTCACTTCCAGACTAACTGATGCATCTCTGGATGCTTTCCTCTAGCGTCCCCCTCCCTTAGTTAACTAGGAATCGTCTTCTCAGCAATGTACCTTTAGCCAAGCATATACTATGTCCGCTGTTAGTGGACCCTTTAATATTTAGTACCTTTACTTATTATTTATAATTATTTACGAGTTGAGGGGTACCTATCACATTTATACAGTAGGCATATTTGAAACTGAAAATTTGTGCAAAACAAGTGGTATTAAGTTTTTTTTTAAAAAAAGAAAGGTATATTAGGAACAATTTTATCTTTATTTATTTTTTTCAGAGAACCCAATTTTACAAAAAACAAAAAATGTATACTTGAATGCTTTTAAAACCATGCCACCCCTATGAGATTTCCAGTTTAAGTCTTCATCAATAATTACCACTGCCAGAAATTTTGAAGGGTCTATCATTGATTTTAAGTGATTAATTGAAATTTAGTATTTAAACTTTTTACATCAAAATTGAATTTATTTTATTTAGACCATATTTGCAGAAAACCAATTCTCTCCTATTATAACTAATGATGATGAGACAGATTCTTCCAGTTCAACAATATTTTTTTCAAGAATGGTTAGTGTGGTGTCAACTGCAAAGTGGACAATATTCCCAATATTGTATGGCAGGTTATTTACATATACACAAAATACAAAGAACCCAATATTGATATTTGTGGGACTCCTAGAGAACTAATTTCTCATCAAGATGAGCAATGCGATCCACAAGTCTGTGTAACCTACTTTTTGCTTTCCAACCAATCATTTGCAACTTCACAAATACCATAATAATCAAGTTTATGGAAGAAAGCTTTGTGGTCGATTCAATCAAAATCCTTTGAGGAGTCACACATAAGAGATGCTACAATCATTTTTATATGGAACAAGCACACTTTAGATTATATATTAGGTACAGTATATATGGCAGATTCTGCAGAAAGCCCTTTCAGAAATCCCAATTAACTCTTTGTTAAATTATGAAATTTATAATGTGTATATTATTTACTTAAGTTAGGAAGTCTTTATTTGAACATTTATATATTACAGCTGTTTCGGTATTTTTATACCATCATCAGATGACGAACACACTCACACGCTTATGGTAACACTAATATGCATTACAGAAAAAATAAATTAACTTAACAAATTTAATACTGTACTACTCAACATAATGTTGATAAAGTAAAGTTTTACTAAATCTTGTAGCCACATCCTACACTTTCTGCGGTTAATTACTTACTGAGGCAGTGCCGGTAAGTACACGTGAAAATCTTATTGATGGATTAGATCTTGCTGGCTTTAGTATTGTTAAAGTATCATACAAACAGTGGGAAACAAAATTTAATTTGTCATTCGGGCTAAAATATTTGTTAATTTGATACTCTTCTAATATATTTATGGTTTTTCCTTTGTTTAATGTGTGTATATTTATAGCCATAGTTATTAATATTAAGGTTATTATTATATATTGCAGTGGAATAAATTATGTTGGTAGTAATTGAATAACATAATTTAATTAATTAATATTACATCATATAATAAGACATTAATAGATCTGTGCTACAAAAGTTTGTGTACAATGACTTTCTTTTTAAACAATGACCTTAATACATAAAGAATAGATAACATAAAGATATAAATTTAACAATACACTGTCAAGTGTTGGGCATAGTTGGAGTTGGATTTGGATATGTCATTATGCGGTAAATGTTCTCTAAATCTGGTTTTAAAACTCCTTTTTGTTTGACCAATATAATGTTTATTACACACATCACAGTGAAAAATCTGGAAATATTACACACATTAAACAAAGGAAGGGCCATGGATTTATATATCATACAATTCTGGTTAGTTTTTAGGCCTAAATTATAAATAATGCATATACAAAATTTTTCTGAAAGTGCTAGGAATTTCAGACAAGTTCTCAATAACGGATCCTTCATTGTTAAGCAATAATAATCAATTCAAGATGCACCCACAACTCCAGTAATATTTCTCCACAACTTCCCAAATTGCCTTTAATTTATTATTTAAAAAAAAAATGAATAATATAATAATAATTGTCATTTACTATATTCTTAGCAGCATGAAGGCTGTCTTCAATATTCTACAATACAATTTATAAAAGTGAGGAACTGAAGAGTCTTTTGCTCAGAAGACACTCTTACCCAGGGAATTCTACCTGTACCTAAAAGTACCTGGAGACCGAGCTAAAGCTCGATTATAAGCAGGGCTATGATTTCAATAATAAATATTGGATTACTGAGTTTTGAGGTTAGGCCTATAACATTAAACAACTAAATAAAGGGTATATACAACATTAGGCTTACCTGTAATAAAAATACAGTTTAAAGGATTAACCACAATCTCAACGCTATGCCTCAGAAATAAGTCAGGCCTAAATTAAAGTATTATTTCAATATCGATTTATTCCTAGGGCCTAGTTCGCTCACGTCAATAACTACTATTATTGCAAATTTCCGTGAACATCGTTTAGGTTAGGCCTATAACATTAAACAACTAAATAAAGGGTATGTTTATTATGTATTCGTTGCCATGGTAACTATAAATAGATACAACATTAGGCTTACCTCTAATAAAATATACAGTTTAAAAGAAAACAGATGATTATTGTAATGGCATTGAAAACATTTGCATCAGCTGTGCTTCGTTTAAAAGAAAACAGATAATTATTGTAATGACATTGAAAACATTTTCATCAGCTGTGCTTTGTATTGTTTAAAATGGACAAATTTCACTTTTTAATTTAATAAAAAGACGTAGAAAACGAATTTTCCCAGACTGGTGACCATTTACAATCGATTTCTCGTGGCCAAAAGCCTAATATAAAATCAAAAAATCAAAAATCCTTAGACGGAGATTCCAGATCCATTTAGCAGACAAACAATTATCTCTCGCTTTAGAAGATAAGATATTATTTAATACAGTAACTACTATTTAGAAAAAGCGTTGGCTTTCATACTATTGGGTTTAATAAATTGAATATAATAGAATAATAATAAAATTAAAAAATTATCAAATTTATTATGAAAATTGTACATGTTTCTAAATGCGATTACTCCTACAATTAAATTTAAGACTGATAATCATTTGTTTATCCTAAATAATAATTCTGTTTTATATTATTAAGGTATTTGTATTTGTGAGCAAAGTAATTACATAACATGTTTAAATAACTATAACAGTTAGTTATAATCAATTACCACATTATTAAATAAATTGGATTGTCCTTCAACATTCATTAATAGAAACTGTCCAACCACTGATTATTATCTTTTTTTTTTTAGTTAGGCCTATAATAACATTTATATTTAGTTTTGCTGCAATAACTAAAACTTTCACATTTAGATAAAAGTGAAGTGTTGCAGGTAGGCAGTTTGTCCTTACTGATGTTATGATATATTTATGATGAGAGAAATTTATGTACATAGTCAATTATAGAAGATTACAAATAAAATTTGTTCTAATACAGTAACGTTTACACTACGTGTTAACGTCTATTTTGCTGTTAATAGGAACCAACATTTTGTATTTCCTATCTACAGTATAACCTACATTATTAGCAGATGAAATTACTCTAGCATTGCCTCTAGCATGTTGCTAACATTCTTTGATGTTAAAAGTAGCTTGAAATCATGAATACATTTAAAACTCAAAAAATACACATAGGAATAATACAAGAAACCTGGCTAACAGACCAGGATAATCTGAAAGATGACAATTACAATATATTTAGACTAGACAGAACAGATGGGTATGGGGGAGTTGCCTTCTAACACACAAATCTATATCGTGTAAAATTATATATAAACTCAACACAGATACAGTACAACTGCTAGACATGTCAATTGACAATTTGGAAATTCCAATAAACTTATATAACTTATACTGCACAAAGGAAAAGATAAATAACAATTTTTGGCACAAATAAATATTTTCTAAAGACAAAGGCAACACCATAATTTGTGGTGACTTCAACGCTCATCACCCTTTCTGGAACTGTTTTAAAGCAAATAGCAGAGGTGATATTATATATAAAAATTACAGTGATTCAACATTTATTTTAGCCAATAATAATGAATACACAATGCAGCCCCAAATTTATATCATCGACAATCAGTAATAGACCTAACATTTATTTCAGCTAAAATGTTCTATAAGTTACAAAAATGGGAAGTAAAAAAAGATGCAATGGGAAGCAATCACTTCCCAATAATAATAAGGTTTAATATTAAAATGTCAAATTACAGTCAAAATAAAGGAATAAACTCAAACGGTATAAACAATATAAATACAAAAAATATTAAAAAAGCAAACTGGTCGCTCTATAAAAACATAATAAACAACAATATAGATATGCTACCTGAAATAGCATCTCCAGACCGAATATACCAACTATATGATATTATATATAAAGCAATAGAAATAGCTATCCCTCCAAATAGGAACTCAAATAATTTAAATAACAATAACTTTCACCCCAAAACATGGTGGAATGAGAAATGTTCACACGCAGTTTAGTAGCCTATAGAAGACTAACTTTTAAAAAATTTAGACAGGAGATGAGTGCAATAAATTATAGAAATTATCAAATAGCACAGTTAAAAGCAACAGAAACAATCCGTTTAGCTAAAAAACAGGGATGGATAGATCTATATAAAAAAATTGATATAAAAAATAATAGTAACTATGCCTGGAAAATAGTAAACAAACTCAAATCAAATAAAAATACAAACAACCCTTCCGAATTTGTAGTAATAATGAGCTAGGGAACAGGTTTATGAAATATATAATACCAGATTATGTTCCCCAACAATCTGAATTGAATATTCCGATAATAAAAGATACAAACCACTATCTAGAGGAAGATTTCAATATTAAAGAATTAAATACAGCTATCAAATCAAAGAAAAAAGATACAGCACCAGGACTAGACGGTATAACATATAGTATGATTAAAAATCTACCCCCAAAAGCCCTAGACATTATTATTTCGATATTTAACAAAATATGGAATGATAAGGTAGAAATTCCTCGTAAATGGAAACAGTTTCGAATAATTGCTTTATTAAAACCAGATAAATATAAAATGGACGAAAGCTCGTATAGACCCATTTCCCTAATTCCAGTTTTCATAAAAATTTTTAACACTATGGTTAAAAACAGTCTTGAATGGTTAATATACAAATTAGAAATCATCCCAGAAACACAATATGGATTTAGGAAAAAACGAGGATGTGCAGACTACATACTGAGTTTAGTAACAGACATTAAAATCGCATTAACAAACAATGAAAACACTATTCTAGCATCCCTGGATATATCAAGAGCTTATGACAAAGTATATACACCGGTACTACTTGGAAAAATGTACAAATATGGAATACCAGCCAAATTCATTAAACATTGCGCCAAATTTCTTAGCGATAGGCAACTGAATATAATATTTCCAGACTATAGAATTGCTAGATCCACCAGTAGAGGCTTACCCCAAGGTAGTGTTCTGAGTCCACTACTATTTGCAATATATATTGCGGAAATTAATAATAACATGCCAACTCAAGTATACTCCTTACAGTATGCGGATGACATAGCGTTATATACATCTAATAAACAATATGATATAGCACAACTAAATATACAAAAATCTTTAACACAAGTATACCAGACACTAAATGCCCTATACTTAGAAATCAACACAAGTAAAAGTAAAATAATAAATTTTACTCGGAAGAAAATAACGGACCATAATAATAGAACATATTATATTGAAAATCAAAAAATATCAACGGTGAATAATATTAAACTCATGGGAATTACCCTAGATAAAGATCTTTCATTCAAAACACATATAAACAATGTACATAAACAATGCACAAAAGACATAAATATCTTAAAAATCCTAGCATGTGCTAGATTTGGGGCCCATCCAGACTTCATAATTCAAATATATAAAAGCATAATTAGAGCAAAATTAGATTATTGTTGCTTCTTATTTGGAGAAACATCCAATAACATATTGAACAAACTAAATATAATACAAAATCAGGCTATGAGAATTGCAATAGGTGCTTTCAGAACATCTCCCATACTTGCAATACAAACAGAATGCGCAATAATACCCTTAGAAATAAGACGGAAAATGTTGACTGAAAAATTTATTTACAAAATAATGTGTAATAACACACATCCAGTATATAATAAAATAATCCACCTAACTTTTTTAGTAGATTTTAAACCCTACTGGTCAAAAAAAAAGAAACCATTATATATCCAAGCGTTTAACATTTGCAACGAGGAAAACTCGTATCATAATAAATCCAAGATAGAATTCACTCAATACTGGGATCTCAAGGAACCGATACAAACTATGAAAACTAATTTAACATTCAATACAAATATAGACGAAGAAAATGTTAATAAAAAAACAACAGCAGGTATTCAACTACAACAATGCTTTAAAAATTATATCAACACTTATTACAGAACGGCAATGTTAATATACACTGACGGTTCTAAAAATTCAGAAGTCACGGGAGCGGGTTTCTATATACCAAAACACAAGGTAAAATTCAAATTCGTAATAAATAAAAAAATGTCAAGTTATACAGCAGAAACATATGCAATCTACGAAGCAGTGGAATACATCCAAAACATAGTTGAAACAGAAATAGTAATTTGCACGGATTCACAATCAGCAATAAGAGCTTTAGAAAACTGTAATAATGGAGAAAATGAAAAGGGTATAATAGTAAATATATTCCAACTAGCAACATCATATTATAATAAAAAAATAACTTTCCAATGGGTGCCAGGTCACTCGGGTATTGAACACAACGAAACTGTTGATGAACTAGCAAAAGAAGCAATATCTAATGGGCAATCAACTACTGAGTTACAAATACCTGCAGAGGATTTTATGTCATATCGAAAAAACTTATACAAAAATAACCTTGCAAAATACCTATCAGAATCAAATAAAGCAAATTGGTATAAAAGTGTTCAAATAGACTATACTACAATACCATGGTTTAGAGACAGCAAGATGAGTAGGTGGGAAATAATAAATATATGTAGACTCAGAATAGGACACACAAATGTCAATAGCCGACTTCACATGATAAAACAATATTTTACCCCCTTATGTTTAAATTGTAACATGGGCAAGACAGAAACTTTGGAACATGTAATATTGGAATGCCCTAAATACAATATCACAAGACAACAACAATTTAAATTAATAAAATATAACACAAACGTAAACTCTTTTGAATTAAAAAAAATACTAGGCGAAAAAAATCCAGAAATATATAAAGAAATAAACCAATTTTTATCTTCTATAAATAGAGTAATGTAGCGCAAAACACAAAAAATTAGTAAATGATACAAAGTACTATAAAATAATTAAAAAGGTAACCACAGGAAAGAAAAAAAAAAGTTAAGATAATACAGAAATTACCAAGGAAAAAATAAATTAATAAACAGAGTAGTGCGAGGCTTCATGGATAGATTCCAAGCCTGCCTTTTTGCAAACTAGAAAAAAAAGAAAAAAAAAATTCTTTGATGTTATTTGGAACTTGTGGATAACATAATTTGTGTTAGTACCATGCCAAAATTGTTAATAACATCAATGTTACCAAAATCTTCGTTTTGCTTTTCTCTTACAATGTTAGGGAACATTTTTATTAATACGCTTGGTTACCTAGTGTAAACGTGGCTTAAGTGAATGCAAAATAAGTCCATAAGAACAATTATCTCTACAACTTTGTAGCTTAAAAAGAAATAAATAGCAATATAAAAATACACATACCTACATACACACATTACAATACCAAACAAAATTAATAAACACCACACATTACATACATGATTAGTAAGTTTGCATTTTTGTTTCATGTAATTTTATATTTGCTATACAAATCATGACTCGGAGGAATTTATTAATGTCATTAATACAAGATTTATTCCGCACCTGCCACATTCCTGTTTACTAGAAAAGAGGGAGTTTAGCTAGATCAATTTGTTTTACCTGAGTAGTTGGTATATGAACCCTTATACGAGTCCAGGTCCAGTAGCCTAGGAAAATAGCGACTACAAAGCAATTAATGATCGTTTAAATTGGGCGCCACCTTGCTAGTCATTCATAAGAAGACCCTAATATGCCATAGCACTGAAAGTGTTAACATTAATACATTTAACCTCATTTGGTATACAAACAGCAGCAATTCCATAGTAAACGGTTATCACATAATTAACCAAAGACATACTGAATGCAAATAAAAAGAACATGTAATAAAACACAATTAAAATATAGAAACGCTACATATTATACAATTATGTTATTTACAATTTTGGAGGTACTCTTCGACTAAGTAAAAAGCCCTTTAAATCAGGTAGGTTTTCAAGGGTTTTCACTTTTTTTTTATTATTCAATACAATATAGTT
>JAGFPH010023459.1:0-11936 GCA_018207615.1 Philaenus spumarius
TACAATGGTACCAAATCCTATCAAGGAATAATCACCCAATTGATTGTATATTAGAACACATGTAATCAAAACCAGCCTAGGCTACTGTACCTGTAGGCCTATAGTAAACTTCTTGATTTTAAGACCTAGCCTATTCAAACTAGAAAGCGAATTACCAACACACAAAACCATATTTAGAAATTATATAATCCACCAGATGTTAGAATACCTTGTTAAACTATCATTAGAACTTAAATATATTGTATGTAAATGAAATTAAGTTATAACCTAACTCCAACCCTAGCCTAGAACTTTCAATATGAATATTAAGCACAAATCACTAATCACAACAATTCACACACTAGGAATAATTGTATTCATCATTTATTTAATAATTAAGGTGCATTAAACATGTGAAATGATAAAATCCACACGGATTCCAATTAGGTGGACAGACGAAATAACCAAAAACAAACTGCAGCCATGTTTTCCTTTATGTCAAGCTAGATGTGACGTAGGCAGTCAAATCGAAAACATAAAGCGATATTAAAATTTATTAGAACACAGTGGAACTCGACAAAATTGTATTTATTAGGAATAATTAGACCTTAAAGTAGCATTAGTTTATGTCTAAGATGTACGAAATAATTGTAATAATTAAGATAAACCTTGTAGCTATACCGGAAACGCCATATTTAGACGGCGCGAAGGAAATAATTGAATTTCAAAAGTAACGCGATTCAAATAATTAAATTCTTAAATAATATTTTAGTATCAATGGAATCATAAAGACTCATACAATAAATAGATAGCAAACAAGTATTTAATCCACAAACGATGCAATTAATCCATTTCTAAGTGTTAAGAAAACCATGTCCATCAATCGGAACAACCAATAGGAGAGCCTAGATTCGATTAGCAGCGCCGAAGCATCCAGCGATTGCAAGCGAACTACAAAGCGACGCGGTTTACATGAACCCAGTTAAAAAGAGAGTCTTCCAACCCACGCCTACGCAACAAGATGTGAATTTGTAAATACCAAGTTTTATTTCAAAAGTGACAATGTTTTACCAAGTAATAGATTCAGTGACTATATAAAACAGATTTGGTATATCTGTTCACTCATATATCAATAACTTTTAATGCATCAAAAGAACTAGAAACTTTTTAAAAGAACCTTTTAAAAATCTGCAGAATAATTTCAAGCATCATGACGCTATCTTGTTATAACTTTACTTTTCATAATTAATCAATATGCGAAATAAAAATAGCCAATTCAAGTTCAGGCCTGCTACCTCCCCGAGATTAATATAAAAATTATAAAGACTTTCATTATTTCAAGAAATAATAGAATTAGTTTAAATCAACTCAGAAACATTTTATTTTAATAGAGCTTTTAGCCCATGGCAAATATCTAAATTCATTCAATCCTTTAACTTCAGTGAAAAGACAATTAAGAAAATTAATTTATGTAAACTTATGTTCAAAATAATTTCAATTGAATAAACCAAACTTTATTATTTGTAATCAACCTAGGCTATGTGTCTGATTTCAACTGGCTTAGCAACCCTATTTAAGACATTTGTAACTTATGGTTACAAAAAATAAAATAAAATGTTAATTATACTGTGTTAAAAAAAAATGGGGTTCGGTAAAAAGTTCAAAATAAAAAAAAATATGTTTTAAATCAAAATAAAAATGCTATATGTGGATTATCTAATAACCATTAAACTCTTCAACACCTCCTTTACCTATTTACCTTGAAAAACAGAAATCGTCGCTCATGTACCACTTAATATTGCTTATGCACCTCCTAGGCCTATTGCCTCACTTCAATAATAATCATCACCCACCTTAACTCTTCATAACATCTTTCTTTCAACTTCAACGTAGAACAATATTAATATTTCACCTTACCTCAATTCACCTTACTATTATAACCTTAAAACTCACCTTACTTAAATTCACCTTAAAAATCACCTTCACTTGACTCTCATTATCTCAATAATAAGAAATAATCATAATAATTTGCGACAATCCACATATAACCCCACTTATGCTCTGTTTGCATATATTTATTCATAATTACTAATCACTGAAAGATACTTGTTAATTAACTCTATTTTCTTAGGAGTGGGAACCTGGCTAATTAAAGTAATGGCAAAATGGATACACGTGGCTATATAAAGAAATTCAAGGCATCGTGGCAGCAACTATTCGTTTACTCTGACATAATTAAAGAATGCTGACTTACAAAGAAATACATCAAGACTACAAAAAACAAACAACAAATCATTTATATATAAATATGTACAAGTTATAATTAGGCCCTAGTTCACCTATCGTATGACGCAATAGCTTAGAAAATTGAAGCTAAGTTATTTCTCAAAAAATTGTAAAATTCTAAAATGCAGACTTCTAAAATTAAAACTAATGGCCATATTTACTCACGATACCAGTTGTTTTTGTAATTTAACTTTGTTTTGCACTGACTCTATTTGATTTAGCTAGCTTATTCCCATAGCGGTAGTCCGGTCACATGGCGGCTTTTTATAACTTCACTTTTCAGGAAAAGTACACAACAGATTTTAGTTTCTACGTTTTCACCAACTTTCAAGCACTTCTACTTCAGTTTAATACAACATTTGTTGCGGTTTTTAAGGAAAATATAACATTTACGACGACTTTTCACCACCACCGTCCAGTTACTTGAACAGCTCGTTACGCCATTTTGATAGAAGACCCTGCTACAAATACGTTCCGATTCGTCCCCAGTAAGAAGCAATACGTCTCACAACGTTCCAATTCTTGTGACATCTGTGTTCTTTCAGCTGCTTCCATGATCACTGTACATACTATCATATTAAGTTTTTTAATTCATATTACAATGTGCCATGTACTGTTGTTATATTCCTTTTATTTTTATTATTATTTATTTATTTATCGAACTGTTTATAGTCTTAAACACCGCTTCATTGTTCGCTTATAACGCACCACTCGTTGAAATAAAGTTTTTATACAATTCTCACATTTTACATACGATCATATATTAATATATTTTTTAAGTCTGCTTTTGTATTTCCTATTTTTACAGTCTGCTTTTACGTTTTATATTTGTTTACTCAAGAAAAATGATTCTACGGTAATTATTTTGCGTCATTAAGAAATGTAATTATATGAAAAAATTAAATGATTAATATTATATATATATTGCGTCATTATTTTTCTTTAGACCAAATCTCTGTTCCTTTAGTCACTATTGGAAACAGCTGACTCGTTTCTTATTTTATTAATTTCTCTGTTACATGGACATGAGTGTTACACATTCATCACTATTTATTATTATAAATGACTCCCAACTTTGGGGCATTCTGAAAATAGCTCAAAACAAGCATGTCAAGTAGTTAAGAATTTAGTTATAACTACTGAAGCTAAATTAATAGCTGCAAGTGAAGGAGCAAAAGAATTAATAAGGATCAAACGATTATTAACAGAACTATTGTGTTTTAATCAACTTCCAACACTTTATGTGGATAATGCAAGTACAATAAAATTAGCAAAGAACCCTGAATATCATAAAAGATCAAAACATATTGACATCAGATACTTCTATGTACGAGAAAAATATCTAAATGGAGAGCTGAAGTTGGAACATATTGATGGACGAAAGCAGTTTGAGACTTATTTACCAAGCCATTAGATAAAAATAGATTCATCTATCTTCATTCCAGTATTGGAGTTCTGAAATTATCAGCTAAAGTCTAGCATGTAGTGTTTTGGAGGAAGTGCTGGAATAAAAACACTACATGAACACTGCTACCTTTATTTAAATATACATAGGCCTACATATGGGCTGGTTAGAATGATAGTGGTGTAAGTCAAGAAATTGCACAATTTGACTTAAGCAACAATTCATATTCCCTATTAGTTCCTTTATTTAGTGTGATAGTGGTGTAATTCACTAGTACAATAATTTACCTCTAGGAGTAGGACCAAATTTGTAAACTTAACTAAACAGCTGACTAGTTGAGAATGACAGTGGTGTAAGTCAGCTGCTATGGCAACTAATAGATTGATTGTTTGTTAATGACTGTGCTTACTCGGCTTACTGTAAACATTGTTTTACAACTTTTAATTTGTTTTAGAAACTATTTATATCTGAAAATACTAGTTTTATTTATTTAAAATGTTTGAACATTTTTGTTTAAGTGCTAGACCACAAACAAACAAAAAATATTTTGAGCGTGTTTGTATGTGTTTATGTTATGTTTGAATTTTGGTTACTGTAATAGTTGTTTTATAGCTGTTTTTAATGTGTTTTGATTCGTTATAAATTTTGTATTGACATTTAATATCTGAATATACAATTATACTTATTTAATTTGTTGAACAAAGTTGTAGACTAATAACATATTTTTTACCGTTAACTGAAAACAATATTACAATGGAATCTAGATCTAGGCCTAGTAACAGATTTGAACCTTGGAGCAGTGATTCTGAGTTTGAAGACAATCCTGCCAAAGATCCAGATCATAATGTAAATCAGTCAACTATTGTACCCCTTGAAAGAAGTATTATTAATTATTCTCTACATCAGATTCAGAAGATTTTGAGCCAGACAATTAATTATCAAAATATCCATAGATCTATTGGACCTACCAATAAAAATAAATCCATATTTCTTGGTAATCACAAACAAAAAGAAGCTAAGCGACTGAGAAATTCTGGCCAATAATATGTCAACAAAAAAGGAAAAATTGTTCACGAGAAAAAATATTCAGATGTAATGTGCAATTGTAATCACAATTTTTCCAAAGGTGGACGTAAATCTATAAATCTATGTTCAAGAATTTCTGGGAAATAGGTGATTTCCAGGGACAAAGTACTTTCATTTGCGGCCTAATCCAGCAGCATGAAATTAAACAAAGGAGATTAAGAAAAGAAAATGTGTTAATAAGGGGATGGTCAACAAATTTTGTTTGCAGTCAGAAAAGGGTGAATCCTTGTCAGTATGCAAAACATATTTTCTAATTACTTTCTGTGTGTCAGTTGGGAGAGTTACCAGGGCCCTAAATAAGATAGTTGAAGGAAACCCTCCTTGCAAAGACCTTAGAGGTAACAATGGCTGTCCGTCAAAAAAATATCTAATGAGGATATCAAATGTGTAATGGAACATATAAGTTCATTTCCGTGTTATGAAAGCCATTATACAAGAAAAAATAATCCAAATAGACCATATCTTTGTGATTCCCTAAATATTAGAAACATGTAATATTCAAAGAAATGTGTAATTCTTCTAACAAAACCCTTGTCAAAGATCATTATTCCAGGAATGTATTTAATATCAAATTTAATTTAAATTTGTATGTACCCAAGAAGGACTCTTGCAAAAAGTGTGACATTTTTAAGATAGAATATTCTAAGCCTGAATTGATTGATATTGAAAAGTACAAGTTGAATACTGATCATGAATTGCACTTAATTAAGAAAAGCCGAATTAGCCAAGGACCGCATGAAAAAGATGGAAAGTCTGCAAAAAGTGATCCTGAAATTTATGTTTGTAGCATGGGTTTACAGAAAGCTCTTCCTTTTCCCGTATCAACTGTAAGTGATGAATATTACAAAAGGAACTGTTACTGTTATAATTTTGGTGTGCAAGACTTGGAGAAACTTAAGTTTTGGACGAAACTGTAGCATCCAGATGATCTCAAGATTTAGGTTCATGTTTAATCAAACACATCTTAAACATAAACGCCTGCAGTAAAACAAAAGTAACTATCTACAGTGACACTTATATGGTGCAGAAACGTAGTATAAACATTACTCAAGCTTAAATGAGTTTGCTTTAAAGTGAAGAGATGGACATTGAAATCATTGGCCAAATGTTTCTAGTGCCGGGACATTCGTTTCTTCCTAATGTCTCGGACTTTGGGTGCGTGGAAGTAGCTGCCAAAGGCAAAAATGTGTATGTACCTGAACATTGGTTTATTATTATGAAGTCATGCCATCGCACAAAGAAGTTTATTGTCAGTACAATGAATCGTGAAGAGTTTTGCTCTACAAGTGATTTAGGAAAGAATATTAGTAAAAAGAAAACGAACTCAAAAAAAGGAAGTAAACTGGCTGAAAATGCAGTGGATTAGGCTGGAAAAAACATGCTTACAGTATGAAGTACAAAGAAATTATTCAAGAGTTTCTTGAATTTGACACAATAGATCTTATTCCAACTAGCAGGAAGAGAGACCATTACTTTACAAAAAACAGACATGATATATCTTTTACCATTCATATCACCAGTGTAATACGACTTTTATAATAATTTGAAAACTACCAACGTTGAAGACAACTTAGGTCCATTACCATACCCAGAGGAGGTACCTGATTGAGCAGATAATATTGAGGAAGAATCTGAAAAGTTCTAGTGAAAGTGGATAACAGATAATATCATAATATTATTACAATAATAGGCCTATTATTAAGTTTAACTTTTTTTAACTCTAGTTTTGTTTTCATTAAAAAAAAATCTGGAAATTGGTTGACCGTGCAGGCCTACCCTAGAACTTCCCGCTTAGTTTGAATTTTAAATGCTTAAAATGAGTTTTTTTGTTAAAATACCAAAAAACGAAAATTTTTGAATTTTTAAACAACGATAACTTTTGAATGCGTCGTTCGATTTTCATTTAAAAAAAAGCATTCTACGCAGTTTTTAAAGCACAAAAAGAAAATGTACAGGTTTATATTGATTGGTTGAGAAATCTGGAAGATATGTTAAAAAAATACCAAAAAATACCAAAAAACGAAAATTTGTGAATTTTTAAACAACGATAACTTTTGAATGCGTGGTCCGATTTTCATTTTCAAAAAAGCAGTCGACGCAGTTTTTTAAGCACAAAAAATGTATACATGGTTTTATTATGATTTTTTCGCACGCTTTAAAGTTATTTTTAAAAAACATAAAAATTCCAAAAAAAATTTAGGTTATTTTTTTAAATTTCTTCGGATTGGCTCGATGGATTAACTCTCAAATCTAATCAGATCTAAGTTTTGATACACCCTTTCGAATGACATGTCGTAGAATTCAATCGGTTGATTCGTTTTTGAGAAACTGTACGACAAAAATTTATTTACACACATACATCCACACACACACACACACACACACACACCCACACACACGGTCGGACACCTCGGCGGGAATAGTCAGAATGGCTTCCTGGGACCTCAAAACGTGGAGATTTAATGAAAACTCGACTTTCGAAAATCGGACCGAAATCAATAACTTCCCTTTATTGGTAGCGGGAAGTTAACAAAGTAAAAATTTGTCTACAATAATAATTAACTAGTGAAAAGACGGAACACTTTTTCGGCTCGTCCGGACGGAACACACAAATTGAAAGAAAATTAAAAATTACTTTTTATTTGTTACATTTAGTTAAAAAATAAGTGGGTGAATTATTTTTTAAACCCAAAATCGTGACCCCGATGAGCTATGAGTTTTTAACTGTCAAAATCGGATTTCCCGTACCCAAAAACATATAAAACGATACTCCATAACTTAAATTTCAAAATTTTGATCCAAAAAAGTGACTTCAACGAGCTACAACTTTTTAACTGGCAAAATCGGTTTTGCCATACCCAAAAACATATAAAACGATACCCCACACTAAATTTTCTAAATTTAGATCCAAAAACGTGACACCGACGCGCTACGACTTTTTAACTGTCAAAATCGGTTTTCCCGTACCTAAAAACATATAAAACGATACCCCACACTGTATTTTCATAATTTTGACCCAAAAATGTGACCCCGACGCGCTACGACGCTAGAAAGCTGAAAAGCTACTAAAATTACTAAGATTTTGGTACCAGACGTTTTCTATGACGTCTGTGAGTGCTTATATCGTGTTTACAGGAAAACAGACATACAAAAAAAAAATGGGTCTGCGTCGGACCAGACGGTGGAAGTTATACTTCTTTGGCCATCCAATAGTATAGACAGGTAGACCCTACTATTGATTTAATATATTTTGGGAAAAACTAGTCGTAACTTAGAGTAGCCCTACTATTTTGTAGATGATAGCCTATTCTTTTATAAAAACACTAACCAATACTGAAGGCATATTTTAAAATTAATATCCCATTTTTCCTTCTTTGTTACATACGCTTATGAATACTATCGTTGCATCTGTTTGGTTGGTCACAGTTAGTCTGGGGACCATGATCAGTGCTCACTTACTACACCCAACAAAATGAATGAGCTCCCGGAGTTTCTGCATATCGTCGTGAATCATCCTGCGTATACAATTTTTAATGACTGCCGAAAACGTGTTCAGGGGACCATGATCAGTGCTCACTTACTACACCTAACAAAATTAATATTACAATGTCATCGGTCCTTGATAAGTGTGCAAAGTTTCAAATCAATCCGACTTTTTGAAGGGGGTGAAAATCACGTCGTGTTCTGGAGACCATGATCAGTGCTCACTTAATACACCCAACAAAATTAATATTGCATTGTCATCGGTCCTTGATAAGTGTGCAAAGTTTCAAATCAATCAGACGTTTTGAATGGGGTGAAAATAACATCGTGTTCTGCGGACACTGATCATTGCTCACTTACTACACCCAAAAAAATTAATATTGCATTGCCATAGGTCCTTGATAAGTGTGCAAAGTTTTAAATCAATCCGATGTTTTGAAGGGGGTGAAAATCACGTCGTGTTCTGGGGACTATGATCAGTGCTCACTTACTACACCCAACAAAATTAATATTGCATTGTCATCGGTCCTTGATAAGTGTGCAAAGTTTCAAATCAATCTGACGTTTTGAAGTATAGGAAAGTATACGAATATACGAAGAAAGGTATAAAAACACACTTTCCGGATTTTACTCCTAACGCGTGACGCGGTTTCTCGACCGACACCCCATCCCGATTACAACGGACGCAAAGAAGTATAACTTTAAAAATTATCGCATGATTTCAATACTTCAGCATTCTAATACGAACCGAAGTATTATAATAAACAGAGAACAAACCTTGTTAAAAATAATTACATATTTGGAATATCACTTATCTGTCTTTCAGTGAACCCATTTGCGGCGTAGAATGACAGTGGTGTAAGTCATTTAAAATTGAATAAAAATAACCTAGAAGCCCCTTTTGATAAAAAAGAATAAATATTAAAAAAAGGATTATGTTCAAATACAAATCTACCATTTACAGTTAAATATACGCAATCGTGATTTTTTTTACAGATAATTTTACAAAACCTTCGATTACTCAAAACAAAGTTCATATGACTTACACCACTGTCATTCTAACCAGCTCATATGTTTTCATTATTCTTTGTTATTGCTTGGCTTGCAGCACAATTCAATTCTTGTATGTGTTACTAAATGTACTGTTTTTTCATTTGTTGTATTTCTTTAAATAAAATATCTACTAAACTTAATAAGCGGGTTGATAGTTTATTTGTCAATATAAAAATCTATTAGAAACAACCCCTAAAAAACTATAGTAAAATTCAACTCAGAGTGAGGCGGAAGTTCAAGCCTACGGAGGGTCAGCACGGTCGACTGGTTTCCGCTCCACACCTACCTGAATTTTACTTTTTTATAGTAGCGTATGCAAACTTTTTTTTATAACAAGAAAATATAAAAATAAATCACATAACGTTGTGTATCGCGGTCGTCAGTTTATTTTGATACCAAATTTGAAGTAAATTGGTAAATGTTGTGTAATTAAATGACATAGCTTTTAATATAACTAAGAACTATTTAGTTATATTAAATATTAAATATATTTAAATATATATTAAATATATTCAACACTCTGAGTTGAATTTTACTATTAATTCTTATACTTTCCTTAAAGCTAGAGCAGTGGCGGCTCGTGAGTAAAATGCTGGGGGGGCACACACCACCGGGGTGTTTGTACATTTTGTGTATTTTAGTGAGTTTTTAAGGCAATCTACCATCTAGGTATTAAATTTGTGATGCCATATGTTTCTGAAATACTTGTCATATGTAAATCTGAAACTCTACTTACATACCTTTAGTTATATTGCTTGTAGCAGAAAGTCCATCCTTCTTTCCGACTCACTAAATACGTCGCTCTGTGCATGCTCGGACGCCGTCCCAAGCCTCCCATAAGGCACAAGCTTAGACGCGTCATAGCACCAGCAGCCCCCACCACTACCACTCTTCATATAACTGCATGGTAATGGATTGGGACGTTCTGGCCAGCGTCCCACGGCTACAAATACAAACTTCTCGCGCTATTTTTGCGTGTTTTTTCCTACATTTTCGATGTATGTGATTGAAAAAAACACTTTGGTTAATTAGATGTATAATTATAATTGAATGGGTATTTAATTTTTTTTTCTTTTTCAAATCTTTTGGAGGGGCGGCGTCCGAGAGCCCTTATGGGCAAACCGCCACTGAGCTAGAGAGCTGAAATTTTATACATTTATTTCTTACAAAATACATAGAAAAAGTGAACTAGATTTGCATCGCGTACTGCTAAGGGGTGAAAATTTAGTAACAACCCCTACAAAAAATGTTGATTGTTACACTTTCCTTAAAGCTAGAGAACTGAAAATTTTGCACTTATCAATGTTAAGTGTTTTATATTAAATTAAATAAATAATAACACACGCAATTAGTTACGTCCAATGGGTGAACTGGGGGTAACAGCCACTTTACAATAAAAATACATCGTTATACTTCCCATCATTGACACCTTTGTTTCGTAAGTGGTAATGTGTTTGTGTTTGTTTCACCGCGGGGGTTGGCGAGCGAAGCGAGCAGGGGGCGGGGCCCTCTAGTCTAGGATAAAATAGTTGTAATAATTTTAATGTAAAATAATTGTTGTATTTTAGGATCGATAGTGTACTTGTTTACAAAGGAAATGTTCACGTTCAATGTCACCTAAATGACCGCTCACCCACACCTAAGTCTAGGTAGTTTATTACTTCGCTACTTCAATGACCTAGACTTCAAGACCCAAGGACAATTGAAACGACTGTTTGTGCTCGCATCAGAACCTCCAATGTAGAAGCAGTGTCAATAAACGTCCGTCTTTCTACTTCGACATTATTTGCCCAACTTGTGCTTCATTAGGCAACCTAATACATTTCACGGTATACAGGGTGTATCAGAGCGGGTGGCCGGTTTGTATATCATTGAAACGAGAATACTTGACTTAGGTGTCGAAATAGAGGGTTATCAGTTTAAACTAAATGTCTAAGTATATTCGTTTCAATGCTATTATTACTAATGGTAGGGTTCATGGGCATTTATTCTTGACGTCATTGGTGCCCACTGCTAAGAGAAATGAAAATCAGCTGTTTATTATAAATTATAGTCGTATTAACAGTGTAATATATTATTATACTCATTCTGTGAAAAAATCATCAAGATACGATAAATTATTTTATTTATAAATTACTAGCTGACCCGTACGGCGTTGTCCGTGGTTGTTGGTATTTTCAGTCTGTTTGACGTAATTGTAATTCTTTTTAAGTGTTCGTTGAATACCTGTGCGTATCCTACTGTGGTCATGAAAAAAAGTCTACGCTATTTAGGAAAGCACTGAAAATCGTATTCCTGTAAACTACTATCTAACATGAAAAAGCTTTAAATATATCGTTTTAATTTATAGTTTTTACTAAGTTTGACTTTCACTTAACAATGTTGCGAGCACCTACGGCCTTAAGAGGAAGCTACGTACCCAATTTCATTCCAATTCGTTCTTATAGGGATTTTTAGTAACTTTGACCCCCCTCCCCAAACCACCCTAAAATTTCGAATTTCTTTTAACAGTGAGGGTTTAAATTAGCTGGGGGTCATAGAAAAGATATTTGAATCACTTTGTAACATCCACGTTAATTTAGGATGTAACAAACTGGTTCAAATAGAGTTTGTAATTTTAAATGTATAGGCCTAATTAAGATAT
>JAGFPH010023460.1:0-11936 GCA_018207615.1 Philaenus spumarius
TCTTCAACAATCACAACCTCGTCCAAAATATACTTTTTGGGCCATTGTAATTTGAAAACAAATATTTCTCTTAGATTAGTTTTAGTTGCAAAATATTGAAGTTTTAGCAGAAACCAAGCTAAACTGACTCTGGTATTAAAATTAGTTTCTATAACGATGGATTGACCATACTTTAAAACATTTTTGTTGAGATATTTGCCATGTTAGTTCTGGTTAAAAAAAAGAAAAGAATAACCCAGAACTAGAATACTAGAACTGAGACGTCTGTAAAACATAAACCGAAGTATAAAAGAATGAGAGAAACCACTGTCACAAAGCATAGGCGTACAAAGAACGAATCTTATTTTTTTAGGTAAGTCAACATAGGTCTAGTTTTATTTTTTCTATTTAGTTTATACATGTGTTAGTTCTTCACTAGACAACAAGAGTTTATTTATACTCTCAAAATGTCACGTATTACTTCCTATACAAAAATGATTGCAAATGTTGTAACAACAACGAACAACAAAATGTAATAATAAAACGATTAGTTTACTGCCTATACGTAAAGTTCCCAGTTATACTATTTTCATTTAAATGTTTGGTACTCATGGACTATTTAAAAGCTTAAAACTTTTAATTCATTATTTAAATGTGTATGGTATAAACCATATTAAAAATCAAAATAATATTATAGTACACTTGCATACCTATTTTATAACAGAAAAGTTATTGTCTAATTATTGTACATCTAAAATAGTCATTTTTAAATAATCAAGTAGTCTAGCCATAATTAGAACTCCTATTTTCCATATGTTGCAAAGAATAAACCACTTAAAATATAATAATATCAACATATTATATCCATTTGTTTTCTTAAACCCCTAATATTTGAATTTACACAGTTAATATAGCCAGATACCAATACAATTATCAATACAATTATATCTTTAGCTTAATTAGACGCGCTCTGTAGATATCTTAAATACTCCCCCTCAAAATCAGCACTTTGTTGGTGACTTCTCTTAAAATCATTTATGAAACTCATAATATACTTCAAATGAAATAATCAGAGCAGCCCTATAGCATTTAAATCTTATATATTAAAAAAATTCTGTTTTTCTTTTCCGAGTCCGTTCGGCTCTTCTACCCGACCGATTTTCATAATTGAGGTCTTAAATTAAAGGTATGCACGCCCAGATTTGCCATCAAGCATTACAAAGCATGTATCTTTCGCCTTACAAACGTTATAATCAAATGCAAATTTCTGCTGTGTATTCCTTATGGGGTTTTTTTTCGGTTCTTTGTCCACTTTGCGTTCGTATACCGTCCATCCGATTACTTTGAAATTTTGCATAGTAACACAGGTTAACCCTGGGAAGGTTTTAGGTCATTTACCGAAGTCCTAGGACATTAGGGCTACGCCCCAGTGGCCCTCAAAGTTTAAATGTTAATCTTATGGAAGAAAGATTTCTATTGATTTTATCAGGGACACAAAAACAGCTGTTCGTATGAAAAGCTTAAAACAGCTGATTTTTATCAACAACTGATTTGGATTAAATCAGTATCAAATGTAGTATTACCTTTTTGAGGTTACATTGACAAACTAAAAACAAACACAAACAAAAATCAACGAAAAATGCTAACTATATTTTAATTCAATTCAAACATTGGTTGTTACAAACCTATTATATATAAAACAGCTAATTTGGATCAAAAACTGAACATAATCATTCACAGATATGTCGAGTCTTATATATTATCATCCGTTCAGCCGCTATTCACCCGAGAAGGAGCTCCGGTATACAATCCTTCAAATTTCCCATGTTAATCTTATGGAGATAATGTTTAATGAGTTCGAGTCAGCTGCCAAATAAAACAGCTAATTTATGCTCGGTCACCTATGTACAAACGAGCAAAAGATTAACGAGATTCTTTATCGAATTTTCCACCTGCGAGCGAAGCGAAGCAGCCATCTGAGGCCGAAGGCCGAGCCGGGGTTGGGACGCTGAGCGTCCAGGGGCAGAGCCCCTAGTTATAAGTTTAACATATTTTGAAGGTGAACACAGTACATCTGGCTAAGGAATCACTCAGTTATGTTACTTATAAACTTATTACACAAATTAAGGCTACGTGGTTTCATAACATCTCCATATTTCATATTGATAACTCCACTACAGTCAGATAGATTTAATGTAAGCTTCATTACGGTGTATACATTGTAATTAAAGTCATTAGCACAATTTTGGAATTTTATCATCAAAGTCAAAGTTTTGTGATGTTCAGAGTTTAGAAAATAAAATATAAGTAGAGGGTAATGTCCGTTTTTTGGTAATTAGAATGCCAGAGTTTAGGTTCTTACTTTTAGTAGTCGTGGAAGACAAAAACAATGGTGACTATTTAAAAGGAATTTCATTTAAAAACATACACCGCATCTAACAGGCCATCCGAGCAGTGCGTACTAGAGCAAACGAATCGGTTTAGCCAAAAACTGAAACCCCACAAATTCTTTTCTAAAGAAACTAAGGAGAGTGTTTTTTTCATTTTTCATTTAACTATTGGAAAAGTGACCGAATTCGATATAGATGGAAATTATATATTTCATAATCAATGTTTGTTAAAATTGTAAGTTTTGAGTAAAACGGCTAATTAGTAGTAAATAAAAATTCGCAAACCATTTATTGTCACCAACTTGAAACGGGAACAAAAAATATATAATTATATTTTTAAACGATACTAGTAAACGAGCTATAAAATGATGATACCGATACCAAAGTTTAAATTAAACATTTCTTCAAAGTTGCATTAACCACCAAAATATGCCTTTTAGAAAAGCTCTGAAATATGAAATAATATATTATGTTTAGATTTTTTTCATTTCAAAATAGTGGAGTTTAATTAGTTTGCTCACTAGGATATTATTATGGTGGCCTGTTACACTTTGAATATGTAGATTGACTTCTTTTTTTCATTTAAAATACTACATCAAAGCTTAAAACATTTAATTAACTACAAAAAGTACGGTATAAACCTTAATAGAAATAATAATAATACAATAGAACATTAGCACATTTAATTGTGCAATTTTTAGAAAATTAAAATTGTACGTCTAAAATTAATGTTTTAAAATAACGAGATATAGGCTAGTAAAAATAATAAACATTTACCAGATTAAGTAATGATTCCGAAATTTCCAATGGTAGACTCTACATATTTATAGTTTATCTGTTTTAAAACTAATGAAATAAAATGCTTATTCAACCTTAAAATCCACATATAGAGTAAGTATTGCAAATTAATTTAAAACTTTTTGATTTTGTCAAAACAAAATTATTGTTCTTTGGAGAAATTCAACGATGCATTTATACTTTACAAATCCATAATACAAATTTTAATTTATTTAGGCTATCAAATTAACCCATAGTTAAGGAGCTTATTATATTTTCAAAACTTAATATTTTCCCGTTTTGCCTATTTTAATTTACAGCTTTCCTTAAACGATTTATGCTATTTCTCCTCGTGATATTTCAAAAGTCGAATGGAGTATTTTTATGTAACACAGTATTTAAAAATAGCATGCCCTTCAAATCACTGACTTATTTACATCCATTTAAATCAACTTGTTTCTAATTGTTACAACTACAAAATGAAAGGTAAACTTATGTCTAAGTACGTCTAAATTATGTCTAATCAACCATTAAAGAAATTAAGAAATAGTAAAAGATGTTTAGAAAAACACCTTTCTATTTTCGTAAAGATTTAATGCTGATTGAAATATTGAGAAACAACTAAGTTGTTCAGTTGTTAAAAGTAAAAGCTAAATCACATGACTGGCTGCTACCTGCCTTCTCTCCCTTTGTCCCTAACGCACCCAGAACATACCCAATAACTATGTAGTTTAGAGTTTTCTACATATTTGTCAATGGTCAGTTTGTTTCATTTGACAAAATGTTGAAAAACATATGAAGAACAATTTCATCCTAGCTTAGGTAAACATATTATTTCAATTACAACTGGAAATTATTTGCTATTCAATATGGTCAATAGCATCGTTGCTTCAATGTTCTCTACTTCCGTTTCCATCGCAATGATTTAAAATGGAAATTGTAAAAAAAAACTTAAAGATTGACATGCTGGTTTGAAAATTTTGTAGATATTTAAATTTCCAATATTCCGCTTACTATTTTATTTTGTGTGTAATAATTTAGCAAGTGACCGCTCTTACAGGTACGAAAATGGCGCGGCGGTTTAACAAAACGATTTACTTTTTAATCAATGCTAAATCTCGTTTAGAAATTATACATTAAACATAGTCCATTTTAACACATGAGAAAATTTTTGAATCCAAATAAGTAAAATCAATGTATTTACTGATAAACTAAAAATATTAAAAATTTATGTGAACTGATTTCAAATCGTTACTTATTTGGAAATATTAAAACAAACCAAAAAGCAGGACTATTGACAAAATGCCTTTAAAATACATTTATCTGTACTATAAATGATGTCATCCATCTAATTCATTGATATTCATGAACTTCAATATGTTTACTGCATGGCTAAGTAAGGAGCACACATTTGGAAATAAAAAATAATTTTAAATATTGAATACAAAGAATTGATATAGGCAATACTACTGACAATTTTCATTGTACACAATGTCTAAACAGAAATATTTTGTATTAAAACCAAAATATCTTAACATAAAAATTATTGTGTGGAATCTTATCTAGATTTTTAACCAATGCTGTTGATAAAAAACAAATCAGTATTCACATGAATTGCTTACAAACGCAATCGGTTTAAGTTATTATTTTTGTATTTTGTGTATCACAAGGCTTATACGATCTGTTATTATAAAATAAATATTTTTTCGCTATAGTGTAATAGTGTGTTTAATTTTTGAGCGTACTAAATGATAAAACAAAAATATTTTGAAAATATTTGAGTTGGAAAAATGTTGAACAGTTTTTAGGTAGTTTATACGCATTGTACTAAACTGTGGACAAACAAGTGAATATCTTCTTGTAAGTAGAAGCTTTTTGCAACTATTTTAATAATATACTAGGGAATATTTCTGTGTGTTTCGCAAACAAATAGGATTTATTTTATGTATTTCAAAAATGTTCTCCATTTTGGAAGTAGCTACTGTTTACATAATTTTCTGCCATTGTTTTTTACAGTTAATGAATCAAGTTATGTAAATTTAAACTAGGACATAACTTTTACAAAAATATGAAATCAATCAAGTTTAATATCTATTAGTATTTCAATTATTTTCACGACTAAGCCATAATCAATTCAAATGTAGCTATAATTAGTCATTCCACAATATATCAGTTTTCGAATTTTCAAATACAAAAAACTATTACAATAAATGTAATTATTGTATTTCCATCTTCCATTTTACATACATATACAATAACATAAAAATGAAACTAAAGATTCCGAAATTTTCCTCAATAATCAAAAAATTTATTTGAACTTTAATTTTGCCTATATTTGTTATTCGAGTACTTATTACAAATCTGTTAAATACTTATTAGATGTCGTCAACATAGTTGTTCTTGGAAGGAATATAACAATGCTTGACCACTCTACAAAAGTTTTTAAAAGACAAATAGCATTTTTAAACTACTTAATGCTTAAAATTTCTTTAAATTATTTGTAAATTTTAGAATTTACAAACACTTATAGCCCAGTCAACGAATGATTCTAGAAGGAAGCAAATAAGCGGAAAGACCAACATTGTTTGGGGTACCTAGTAGTATAACATACTAAAAGTCCTTGACCCTAGGGGTGGCGGTAGAGGGGGGAGGGGGTTAAAGGTACCATTTTTTTTTATTTTTTGCCTATATCTCAGTAGGGGTTGGTTATACAAAAAATATATACGTATACAAAATTAAAGCTAACCAAATTCTATACATTTTATATACTTATAGTATTTTTCATATCTGTAACCGTTAATGAGATATACGCTCGCGAAAATCGGTAATTTTCGAAAAAAGCGTTTCTTTGCATTGGAATACGTTATTATTTGTTCCCCACGCGGTCTACCCTCGTGAGCTCTCTCCAGTTCTTATCTCGTTCGTAGAAAGTCAAATTATTGTGTATTTCGCCTCAGTATATTATATTATTTTATTATTACTATTATGTCGCTATGTCGACGGAAAAAATGTTTTGTTTCTCGCTTTAGTTGAGTTAGTTTATATAACGTCATACGTCCGTAGGAAGTCGAATTATTGTGTTTTCCGCCATTATATTTTATTATTATTATATCCGGTATATTTTATTGTTATTATTATTATATCGCAATGTCGACGCAAATGTATTTTGTTTGTGACGAGAACTTGTACGAAAGTGGTGGGAAAGTGTCCTGTATGAGTGCAAAATTAATAGCTTCACTGATAAGTGCCATTTTACAAAGAAATGACAGAAAAAGCTCCAACCTTGTAGGTTTGACACTCTCAAAGTTCATTCCACATGCAGAAAACATTATACGTGAGCCGAAACTGAAATTGAAGGATTAAAATTATATCAAAATGTACATATTTCACAGAAATACCAAATACCCGAATAGTTCGGAACACTAAACCAGGTTTTCCTTATAGTAGTAGTTCTGTGAACAGTAGACCTCTCTCGTTGAAATAACAAATGTGGTTTTAAGCTCAGGTTAAAAATAGTGTGTCAGTAAGGAATTAAGTACAAGGTTTAGCCAGTGAAACATTATTTTGCAATTCCCGCGATTCCGGGATTTCTAGTTCTCGGTTTTTTTTCTTTTCTTGAGCTTTAACTGCTAGAGATTTTCTTTTAGAGGCATTGTGTTTTATATAGGTTAATAATGCGTAAGATAGCTAAAAATATCGCGTTATAGAAGGACAACATAGAATTAAATATTTACATACTTAACTTAAATAACTAAAACTTAGCAATGTATTTACAGTTCCATAACTTCCATATCATATTCCAATATTAGAAATAATGAAAACAAACGATGTTAAAACGTCGTGATAGTGATCTCAACCCATGTACCAACACTTCCCATGGTGTCCAACGGTAATTTTTTGTATGTTCTTTATCGCCGAGCTGTTTCATTTGTTTCATCTCATTTTGTAATTCAAGTAAAGCTAAGACATATACTTTTATGAAATTTACAATGATAATTTACAAGTATACAGTTTAATTCTTTGATTTATTCTCTACACTTTCTTATCCTCTACACTTTCTTATTATTATATGTAATTTTTGGGCAAAATATATATTCCTAAATTACTATTCAAAACAGGCTTAGTTTTGTTAGCAGTCTTGCAGTAAGAACGTAAAAACTAGTGTTTTCAAAATAAGAAATCTGCAATTGATAAATATTTTTATACAATTCTATTTATAACTAAATTACAAAACATTTTTACATTTATGAAATAATTACAATAATTTTTACTACTTTTTATGTAGGCCTAAATTTGAATTATTTCCTTTCGTTACTGAACATGCTTGATTCTTGAGCTAATAACTTTGTTAATTTTACTTCAATAATTTTTTTACAGGCATATATGAATTCTTTGAACCTTCATCTACAAAAAAGCTATGGAACACTTTTGAATTGGTTTAGAATAAAAATATAAAAACATGGTTGGAATACAAAAACTTGGACGATTTTTAACAAATTTGAAGTTTACGGCCATTTTGTGAGCTTACCGTTAGAGATACGGGAAAACACCAAGAATAAAATTTAGTTAAAAATCAAATTTGCTACCCGCAAAATGTTGTTAGTTTTTAAATTCAACTTACGGGCCACAAACTGGATTTGTAAAAAAGCTTACACTGAGAGAAACGGTCCGGCCGCCATTTTTATTTGATTTAATTGGTTAAAAATGAAAAATGGAAAACCCCGTATATATCCATGGCTCGGCCTAGGAATAAGGAACATTCATGCAAAAAATCATCAAAATCGGTCAAGGCGTTTGGCCGTAATCGTGAGACAAACAGACACACAGACGAAATGCCGAACGGTCGAGTTAAAACGGACACCTCGCTTCGCTCGGTCAATTAAACGAAAATATAGAACTTGCACTTCAAATCGATATAAAAATTATTATACGAATACTGCATATAGTTTTGTAATAAATACACCAATTGCAAAATGTGCTTTCTCATTTTTTGAAAACTGTCCAACTCAGGGTTTACAGACAAATTCATATCTAAGAAACTAAAAGAGTGACGAATGATTAGAAGATAGTGGTAGAAAGTGAAAATCTTGACAAATCCTGTCGTGTCCTTATCTTCTTATCAAAACAAGTCTGTCTAACGATAATGTGCCTTTAAAAAGTGACAAGTTTGAGTCATTTCCTTACGCTTTCTAGCGCGGCATCAATAGTGATTTAGGCAACTACAATTTTACAACGATGATTAAATATGTAAATATACTTTTTAGAAGAAATTTGTAAATACAAAAATTGAAGTTTAAAAAATTTTCTTGCCAATTGTTTTTGTTTTATTGAGATTTGATAATATTTAGTGGGTGAAATATTTAATACAAGTTGTGATGTCTGACACTACTCAATTGAGCAGTCTGCCACTTAGACGGTTTAACAAAAACATAATAACCCAAAGGGAGGGGCTGCAGCCCCCACAGAAACCCCCCTGGATCCGCCAGTGACACTTATTAAATATGAAAACCATTTAGGATCGTCTATTTCAAATGTGATCAACAAAATAAATTACTTTTTATATTTAACTTTTTTAAACCTTTGAAATTATGTAACACTTAAAATGTGTTTAAATATCATAACACATATAAATATCATTATATGCAAATTTTGAAATAGGATAGGCCTATATAATTTTCACAGAAGTACCCAGTTTGTTGTACTTTTAAAATAAGTAAATTAGTATATTATCCTCTTTAAGTTTTCGGATTTTTGTTTCTTTTTTACTAAAGCCTAATACAGGTCTACAAACCACTTCACCATTCAAATATTTGTTAAACATTTTCCAGTTAAAAAAAAAGTATTTTCCCACAAAAACTAATTTAAAAAAAAGCGTTATTAATTTTTGTTTAAACACAATTTAAGTTTGGACACTATACAATAGTAACCATATTAATTTTCTAAGAATATTGTGCAAATAATCATTTACAAATTTAAATAAGAAGAATAAAATACTTTGGCGGATACGCATGGAGTAGAAAATTCCGAAAATCTTCTGTGTTAAGAAATATACTCAGGTTTTAATTACTTTTTAACCATATTTTTGACTTTAACAGTTAACGCCTTGATGTTAATTTAAATTCAGTACCATGTTCATAAGCATGCCCCCCCCTCACTACTAACACTAACACTAGTTTAGTCTGAGCGCAACAAAAAATTTGATAACAGACAAAACAAAATTTACGAAGACGTGATCGACTATATCCAAACGAAAGGAAGTTTGTCCGCACTAGATATTTAATTAGTCTCTACAGTTTTATTATTTTGTTCCGAAGGGAAGCCGCTAAGGGTTCCTGTGCAGTTACGCAGTAATTTAAGTAGGAAAATACAAGACTTTGTCGGATACGCATAGAGAAGAACATTCTAAAAATCGGCTTCCAGTTTAAAGTTTGAACTTTGTTAGATTAAAACTTAAAAAAATACAAAAACAGACGAATTAAAAACTAGTGTTGGAGGTCATGCGCATCAATATAGATATGGACTTAAATGTTTACAACTACTTAGTTTGTACATTTTTACTTATTATTGTTTACTAATATTCAATGTAATATTTTTAATAACAAGACTATAACTCGACTGAATAATACAAACTCGACTATATTAGATTTTAAAATGAGTACGGTATTAATCACCAAAACTAGTTAGCTGTTTGTATATACAGTAATTACATTTTGCCATTACCATATTAAGTACTGTGATACAGAGGTCGAGTTTGGTATAATTTTTCATAACTTTTTTAGAAGATTCCAAATATGTACAGTATTTAAAAATGTCAAATTATTGTTTACTAAAAATATAACTCGTAGAAACTCAGACACTTCCCTACACAGCTGCAGGCTGCAGCCCTGACGGAGGCGGCCAGGGTTTATAAGGGTAGACTCAGGTAGTCCCGAGTCCACCGGCCAACCTGAAGTATACAGACTATAAACTTAACAACATTAGTGAAATGTGCTGAAGCTTCTTTCTTCATTCTTATATACGGTACCAAATTTGACTGACCTGTTATGGAACTAGACCTAAGGGTGACCTTTATTAGTTTTACAAGGGCAATAAAACCTAAAAATAATTAAAAGAATTCGCCGAAATTTACTAAAGACGATGCTCTGGAAATGTTTCATCTATTAAATAACATTTAAACATGTTCTATAATTTTACTTGAGATTCTTACTTTTCTATGACACTTATTTATAGCTTCCCTCTTTCATAAATAACCAAAAGGTTTATTTGAACTCGGATTTGAATATGTTTGTTGTATGAGTTAACATATTATAAACAATTATTAAACATATTTTAAAAACTTTTTGATTTCATCAAAATAGTTGTTCTTGAAAGGTGTATAACAATGGATTGTCTGTAATAACAATTTGAAAAAATGTTGTCTTAAACATTACTTATTTTGCCCCTAAACAATCGATACGATTAGTGCCCATGAATGATAATATGTAGATTATAATTCCCTACTATAAATATTCTCCAAACTCAACTATGTTAATTACTAGATTAGAAAAATATCTTTTCAAATGCCTATTCTAATTTACAGGTTTTATTAAAGCTATTCTACTTATACGATATTTTAAAAGTCTCAGCAAATATTTATAAATGTAACACCCAATTTTACACACATAAATTAACTCAATTTTTTAAATTCGTTTCAATTTATGTTTTTTAAAGTGTAGAAACTACGAAAAGACATTATTTATACTTATACCTAAAACAAAATCAATCAATATAAAAATAAAAGTTATACAAGATATTATTCAGCCTTATTTTCTTAAAAATTGTATGCTGGCTGGAAAGTTCTCCTTAGAACTTAAGTGCAGCTCAGTGGTTAAAAGAAGGCCTAAAGAAAATATGCATTAATTCAGTAAGCTCCGCTCTGTGTACTTGTTGTCAAGTTAAAAAAATATTTTAAATAACATTGAATTTTATTTTTTTATTGAATTCGAATTTTTTTCCCTCATTAAAATGTCAGTTGAGGATTCCTATCAAACACGCTAACAGTTCCCTAGAGTGGGGCGGCAACGGAAAAGACCGCCATCATGGATTACTTACTTAAACTTGTTATTAATTGAATATGTACAATATTTGTTTTAGGAATATCAATAAAACTCTATTTTTAGCATAATTAGACATGCTCTGTAGATATCTATTAAAGTCCCCTCAAAATCTGCAATTTGTCGGTGACTGCACTTTAAATTATTTGTAAAGCTCATAATCTACTCCAAATGAAATAATCAGAGTAACCAAACACAATTTAAAGTATATGTTTAACATTTGTTTATGGTAAAAACAATACATCTGGCTAAGGATTCACTAAGTTAAGTTATTTATAAACTCATTGCACAAATTGAGGCTACGTGATTTCACATCGTCAATGGGGCGGGGGGGAGGGGGGGTTCTAGGTATTGCAATTAGTAAAATAGTTTTTTTTAACTATTTAAGATTTTTGACCATACATTTCAAATATTTTTTGATATAACCAAAATTTTATTACACAATTTGTACGGTATATAATTTAACAAATTGTCGTTTATATTTACTTATAAAAATTCTATATTTTTTACTGTTGGAAACTTGAAGCAAAGTGCCCGAATGAATTTTGTTAAAAAGCAATATATCATAAGCAAAGTTTTTTAAAATTGTCAGTTCTGAGTAAAACAAAAATACAAAAACCAAATAGCTTACGAAAACTGTTTACGGCCGTACTACAGTAAATATTTCTTCAACAATCACAACCTCGTCCAAAATATA
>JAGFPH010023463.1:0-11935 GCA_018207615.1 Philaenus spumarius
TGGATCTGCAAATACCTTTCAAGTGAGTCGCAAAACAATTTTGATTTTTAAACTGACGGTTACAATCCACGCAATGGATCCCGTCATTTTCCAACACGCACGCCGGAGAACGTTTACACGCGTAACACGTACTCGAACATCTATGCTTTCCACGACTATTATAGGGAGTGTGACAGGTTTCACAGAAATAGCCACATGCAAAGGTAGCTGTAACACTAGTTATAACGTTAAAATGGCCGTCTTTAAAAATTAAATTTAGATTGTACGTTGGATTTTGTACTTCCCCCTCGAAATAAATTTCACGGCCTCTGCACCCGTAATTGTAGACGGTGATTTTATGTTCCGGTAGGAAATTTTGGAATTTTTCCAATTCGCGTATTCCCGCGCCCTCTTCGGAAATTTCAACTCTGGCTTCCGTCATAAGTTTTTGAGCCTCCGTCGTCTGTACATTTTTTCTAGAGTCTCTAATTACTTCGTAACGCGGATTTTTTTCACAATGAGCCTTTGCTACGACCAGGGCGCGGGGAAGACAAAGGGAATCCGTATTTTTTATTACGACGATTCCTTTACGACCGGAACACTCTTCTTCAAAATTATTGTACATTCCCTGCCTAACACGACCGGTACGACCTCGTCCCTTAGGGACACTGACTTTAGTACATTTGACCTTGAAAATGTCGCTAGATGTACAAGAGTCGGAGTTACTTTGAATAATTCCTCCGAAAATCTTCCACAAAATGTCAGAGTTAATTTCCGCAGCAGGCCTAAAAGTGACAAAGCCAGGTTTTTTGTTTTTAAAATTTAAACTGGTCAATGTAAAGCCTAAATAGTCTTCGTCGGTCGCGTCTTTAGTCATAGTCTCCAAAATATCTTGTAAGCCTTGTCTGACCCATGAAATTTCATCAGCACCTTCGGGCGGCGAGTTAAACTTGAACGTTATACTTGTACCGTAAAGGCGAAACTTGTTAACATAAGTCTCCACATTTGACACAATGTATGTAGCAGACATTGTTACTATCAATATTTATAAAACGCAAAATATGAACAACAATTTCTCTTACAATCAGTATTTGATATACAACGCAACAAGAGAGAGATAGTATTTATAACGGTTTTGCTACTGTAAATTAATAGAGAGAAAGAGATACAACAATATGTTAACTTACCCAAACGGTTTAACAATGATGTGAACATCAGCAGAGCTGAAGGAAGAATGCGTTGAAAATAACAAGTGTGCTTTCTTATTACAAAAACAAGACCGGATGCTAACAATCGAGGCAGTATTTGCATTTCTTAATGTTTCATTCGCAGCATGACGCCAGAAGTCTGGCCTTCGTAGCTTCTGTGGAAATGATTGTCGGTTTTTAGCATCCGGTGCAATGACGTCAGAAGTTCGTAGCATCTGGGGAAATGATTGTTGTTTTTGGCATCCGGTACAGTGACGCCAGAAGTCTGGCCTTGACTGCTCGTTGCACAACATGGTCGTCTTTAGTTAACTCCTATGACAAAAGTATTTATTTTTAGTACTATGCAATATGATGTCATAGTGCCGTATCGTCAACCGAGGTAAAGACTAGGCCTATCGCTAACCGCAAAGAAACTAGGCGTCTGCGATAAGAATGTTACTGCCGGCATAGTCAATGCATGACTCACGCTGTTACTTTAGGTTACATATGTAATGAGTTATAACCCGACCGAAGCGAAATCGTTATCGCGGCGATAGTTTGAAGTTTCTCTATCAGAACAGGCTGCCGTCGGGAAACTATAACAATGTAGTGTATAGGAACCTCGTTCGGCCAAGCCCCGGGGTTTTAGTTCGGGTAAGATCGGCAGAAACAGTTATATGATGTATTGTACATTATATTACAAGGGCACAGCGAAGCCTTACGTTCGGATGGACTCGGATAAGATGTCGGTAGAAACAATTATATATATATATAATGTAAAGAACTCTACCAGAACGCGCCACCGTCGGACAGGCCGTTGATTCTCTACCAGAAAGCGCTGCCGTCGAACGGGGTGATAGTTCGAAGATTCTCTACTAGAAAGCGCTGCCGTCGAACGGGTGGTTGATTCTCTACCAGAACGCGCTACCGTCGGACAGGCCATTGATTCTCTACCAGAACGAGCTACCGTCGGACGGTCGCCTTGTGATATAACGTAAAACACATTATATAACTAAAACCCGAGTCCGACCGAACGTAAGGCCTATCATACAAGGTTAATGTCGGCTGTTAAATTTCGGTCAAGTCCGGGTTTTAGTTCGGCTGAGATCGGTCAAACCAGTTATATAATGTATTTTACATTATATGACAAGGGTTTGAGTTCGGTCAAGCCCGGGTTTTAGTTCGGGGGTAAGATCGGCAGAAACAGTTATATGATGTATTTTACATTATATTACAAGGGCACAGCGAAGCCTTACGTTCGGATGGATTCGGGTAAGATCGGTAGAAACTGTTATATAATGTATTTTACATTATATGACAAGGGTTTAAGTTCGGTCAAGCCCCGGGTTTTAGTTCGGGTAAGATCGGCAGAAACAGTTATATAATGTATTTTACCGCCCACCCCATGTTAAACGTCCGTATCCCGAGCGGCGTGTAAAGTTCTTGTTTACAAGCTGCATGATATGTAATAGAAGCTCCATGATATGTAATAATGCATGTTATTTCATTACAACCCGCTACTAGTTCGAGAAGTGGTCGCAAGAGCGCTAGTAGTCAGCGTCAGCTGTTTAATTTGAAACAATCAATTTTGCCATAACTGAGTTGTTGTTTTCGTACAAACGTAACCTCAGTTTATTGTTTTAATATAACGGCCTATTATAGTTGATGAAAATGAGTGAATCTGAAGAAAGTCTACCTTCAGACATAGAAGAAAGTGCTAATAAAGCTGTAGGTAATGTAATACCACTTAAGTCAAAACTAAGATACGAAGAAACGTACATTAAGCATCAAAATTGGTGCCAAACGAAGGGAGTAAAAAGCTAACTGTGTTTTCAACATATATAGCAAGTAAATTCGTGTAATTTGTTGTAATATTTGCCATTTCATAAAATAATAAATGTGTATTTAGTTGTAACGTCTCATTGTTATTTATATGCCTCGTTGTAAGAGGGGGGTGCTGACTTAGGGGGGGGGGGGGGTGGTAAAGTTGTGTACGTATCTAAAGCTGTAAGCGCCATGACAGCCTTGGGCTTTAACGCACTCGTGCTACGCACTCGTGCCCTCAAACTTCGCCCTCGGCTTGTAATTAGCGCTCTTACAGCTTAGGTACGTAAATAACTATTACATTATATTAGAAGGGTTTAAGTTCGATCAAGTCCGGGTTTTAGTTCGGGTGAGATCGGTAGAAACAGCTATATAATGCATTTTACATTATATTACAAGGGTTTAAGTTCGGTCATGTCCGGGCGGTAGAAACAGTTATATAATGCATTTTACATTATATTACAGCGAAGCCTTACGTTCGGTTGGACTCGGAAAAGATCGATAGAAACATATAATGTATTTTACATTATATTACAAGTACAAGTACGGCAGCTGTTAAACTTATATACTCGACTAAAACATTCTATACCAAGAGAGACGCCGTAGCTCAATCGGTTACGTCGTGGACTTTGGCTCTGGTGGTAGCCGGTTCGAATCTCAGTGATACCCATACTTTTTTAAAAGAAAATAATTTAAATAAAATCAAAATTGACAAAATACAAAATGGCGGAAAAAAAGATGGCGGAAACAAAATGGCGGAAAAAAGATGGCGGCGTAGCATGGGTCGGGTCCAAGTGTAGCCTAACGTTACATAGTCTAGGTCACGTGATCAAATCCGGCCCTCTGATTGGTCGGGCGCTATATCATCCCCGTCTCTACTCCCATACATACAGATAAATATACAACTAAACCCATTCACACCTTTCACCGGAACATAAAAGAGATGCTTTTAATTCAATGGATAACAGATTAGTTAATTTGCCATTATCCAATGACAACTTCGAGAAAGAATTGAAATATATTTATGGTGCTGCGATATTTAATGGCTATTCTATAGAACTGATAGACAAAATAGTCAAGATAATGAAATTCAAGAAAATTAAGGAATCGAGATTTATACTGGAAGAAACTCCTAAAAAGGAAGGATGGTATAAAATCTTATTTCTCTTTTCACTTGGTATAAAAATGTCCCACTTGTTGGGCATCAAAAAATGTCCCACTTGTTGGGCATCAAATTATAATATTAGTGAAACTTCTTTTATGTTCAATTTATGATAAAGTTGCTGTTAATTTTAAAACTACTACTACTACTTAGCTGAAGAAATAAGTACTAACTCCTTTATGGTTTTTATTTTACAATTTCTTTACTTTTTTATTCTTTTTTACAATTTTATATTTGCTTCAGAGCACAATGAATATTATTTTTTAAATAAGACTCTCTATCTCGGGTTAAAGAATCCCTGGCTGTCTTGCTGTTAAATAAGCAATCTCAAATTTACCACTTACAATTAACATACATGAAATAGTACTAAACTAATTTATAAAATTCCTAAAACTAAAATATTAAAAGTCCAAAACATGTGAAAAGTTCGATCTAGATTTAAAAAGTTTATAAAGTTTATGTTGATTTTGCAGTTTTAATTTGGATGCAGTGTTTTTGAAAATGGATATTATATTTTTGGTCAGGTATTACCTTCAATATGGCCTCTTGCCTACAAACTGTTTTCCTTGAAATTTACACTACCGGTATTGTTTTAAGTTCCCACTTCCCTGGGACTTATAATTCGTTTCTTCCTCCAAGTTACTTGTACTATTTATTTTCTTGTACCTTACTACTCTTGGGAATATAAATTTTTTAAATACTTTTGAAATACGTCTTCACTGGATCAAGACTAAAATCAGAGTACCTATTTTATGACGAAAATATTTTGTAACTCCCTCCATAACAATTGAAAACTGCCTTCGATTTTTGTTTGCGCTATTTAGCCGAACATGGCATGTCGTGGTTGTAATAGTTTTTTTTAAACATATTTTTTCGTATTTATTTTAATGCAATTGTTTATTTTCACTTTCCTAATTGTATATATCCACCTTTTTAAATGTTAATATTGTTTTATTCACTTAAAATATCCAATTCATTTATCTTCTATACATATAAAAGGCAAAGCCCTCACTCACTCACTCACTCATCATCACTAATTCTCCCACTTCCCATGAAACTAGAGATATGAAATTTGGCATGTCTATACTTTGTGATGAAAATAGGAAAACCAAAGAAATTTCATTTTGATATTCAAATTTTTAGGGGTAGTTTTGGGGGTTTAGGGGTAGTTTTGACTGATCACAGTTTCTCAAAAACCATGCCACATAGGAACTTGAAATTTGGTACACATATTGCTCATAGGCACTAGAGGCACACTAAGAATGGATTTTAAAATATTTGGCCTGTAAGGGTTGAAACAACCCCTAAAACAATAAATATTATTTGTTAAGTATCTAAAAAACCTTAATTCCTAGGAATGTGAAATTTGGTACATGTATTTTCCACAGGGGCAAGAGGCAAACTGGAAAATTATTTTAAAATATTTGGCCTGCAAGGGTTAAAACAACCCCTAAAACAATAAATATTCTTTATTATATATCTCAAAAACCATACAACCTAGGCACTTGAAATTTGGTACACATACAGCTCATAGGCACTAGAGGCACACTAAGAACGAATTTTAAAATATTTTTCCTGTAAGGGTTGAAACAACCCCTAAAACAATAAATATTGTTTGTTATATATCTCAAAAACCTTACGTCCTAGAAATGTGAAATTTGGTACATGTATTTGCAACAGGGGAAATGATTTTAAAATATTTGGCCTGCAAGGGTTGAAACAACCCCTAAAACTATAAATATTGTTTCTTATATATTTCAAAAACCTTATCACCTAGGAACTTGAAATTTAGTACACATATTGCTCATAGGCACTAGAGGCGCACTAAGAAAGCATTTTAAAATATTTTTCCGTTAAGGGTTGAAACAACCCTTAAAACAATAAATATTGTTTGTTATATATCTCAAAAATCTGACCTCCTAGAAACGTTAAATTTGGTATAAGTATTTGTCATAGGGACAAGAGGCGTATTAATAAAGGATTTTAAAATGTTTGGTCTGTAATGGTTGAAACAACGCCTAAAACAATAAATATTGTTTGTTATATATTTCAAAAACCTTACCACCTAGGAACTTGAAATTTGGTACACATATTTTTCATAGGACCTAAAGGCAAACTAAGTAATGATTTTAAAATATTTAGTCTTTATGGGTTGAAACAACCCCTAAAACAATAAATAATGTTTGTTATATATCTCAAAAAATTACGTCCTAATAACGTGAAATTTGTTACATGTATTTGCCACAGGGGAAATGATTTTAAAATATTTGGCCTGCAAGGGTTGAAACAACCCCTAATACAATAAATATTGTTTCTTATATATTTCAAAAACCTTACCACCTAGGAACTTGAAATTTGGTACACATATTGCTCATAGGCACTAGAGGCGCACTAAGAAAGCATTTAAAAATATTTGGCCTTTAAAGGTTGAAACAACCCTTAAAACAATAAATATTGTTTGTTATATATCTCAAAAACCTTACCTCCTAGAAATGTGAAATTTAGTATAAGTATTTGCCATAGGGACAAGAGGCGTACTAAGAAAGGATTTTAAAATATTTGGTCTGTAAGATTTGAAACAACCCCTAAAACAATAAATATTGTTTGTTAAATATCTAAAAAACCTTACCTCCTAAGAATGTGAAATTTGGTACATGTATTTTCCACAGGGGCAAAAGGCGATCTAGAAAATGATTTTAAAATATTTGGCCTGCAAATGTTAAAACAACCCCTAAAACAATAAATATTCTTTGTTATATATCTCAAAAACCATACCCCCTAGGAACTTGAAATTTGGTACACATACAGCTCATAGGCACTAGAGACACACTAAGAACGAATTTTAAAATATTTTTCCCGTAAGGGTTGAAACAACCCCTAAAACAATAAATATTGTTTGTTATATTATCTCAAAAACCTTAAATCCTAGGAATGTGAAATTTGGTACATGTATTTGCCACAGGGGAAATGATTGTAAAACATTTGGCCTGCAAGGGTTGAAACAACCCCTAAAAAAATAAATATTGTTTGTTATATATTTCAAAAAACATTTTTGGTACACATATTGCACATAGGCACTAGAGGCGCACTAAGAAAGCATTTTAAAATATTTGGCCGTTAAGGGTTGAAACAACCCTTAAAACAATAAATATTGTTTATTATATATCTCAAAAACCTTACCACCTAGGAACTTGAAATTTAGTACACATATTTTTCATAGGACCTAAAGGCAAATTAAGTAATGATTTTAAAATATTTAGTCTTTATGGGTCTTTTAAACAACAAATAAAAAAATAAGTATTGTACGTTATAATTTCCTTAAAGCTAGAAAACAAAAATGTTTTACGTTTATTTCTTACACGATAGATATAAAAAGTAAACCAGTTATACATTTTGTAACATTCTGCTAATAGATGAAAATGTAGTAACAACCCCTAAAACTGTAAATATTAATTGAATACCGCCTAGAAACGTGAAATTTTGTGCATATATTGCTCAATAGGGGCTAGAGGCGAACTAAGAAAGCATTTTAAAATATTTGGCCTTTAAGGGTTTAAACAACCCATAAAACAATAAACATAGTTTGTTATACTACTTTCCTTAAAGCAAGTAAGCTGAAATTTTGTACATTTATTTCTTAGAAGATACATATAGAAAATAAAGCAGTTTTACCATTTTATCACGTTCTGCTAAGGGGTGAACATTTAGTAACAACCCCTATAACTATAAATATTAATTTAATACCGTTAAGGAACTTGAAATATTTGGTTCACATATTGCTCATAGGCGCTATAGGCGCTCTAAGATAGGATTTTAAAATATTTGACATTTAAGGGTTGAAACATCCCCTAAAACAATATATATGTTGTTTGTTTCCTTTCCTTAAAGCTGAAATTGTTTACAAATATTTCTTACAAAACACATATGAAAAGTAAATGACTTTTACATTTTGTTACTTGCTGCTAGGAGTGAAAATGTGTTAACAACCCCTAAAAACAATAATTATTAATATTTATACATTCCATAAAACTAGAGAGCTGAAATTTTGTACATTTATTTCTTACACGATACACATAAAACCAGTTGTACATTTCGTTACGTGCTGCTAAGGGTTGAAAATGTAATAACAAACCATAAAAACAATCAATACCTACTAATTTGTATTCTTTCCTTAAAGCTAGAGAGCTGAAATTTGGAACTTATTAACTTTAAGAACATATTTAAGACTTAACCTAATCAAAACTAACCCGATCTATGCATTCGCAATTAAAGACGATGCAAATATCAAGCTAAGACTGTGATTTAGCTGTTGAAAAAAGACGCTCTTCACTCTGAATTTTTTTATTTATACCATGACGAAGACAATTGACGGGCAACCAGTGAACAATAAATACCAAAGTAATTGAATATAAATGTTACTAGGGGAGACCCCTGCGTGCTCCGCACGCCAACCCCCCACCCACCCAACTGCCTGTTGAAACCCGTTGTGTGGTTGTGTGCCGTTGGAACCCGTTGTATAGTCAGCAAGGCTCAGGTCTACACTTAAATAAAAACCTAACCTAAAAATTGATTTAAAATTTGAAATAAACTGTCAATGAAAATATTAGAGACTACAGCTGATTACTGAATCAACAATAAACATTACAAAAATTAAAAGCCTATAGTTCAATTACACAGCAACAAATCAGACCTAAAACACACCAACAATAACATAACCTAAATCAAATCATCTGTTGACATTTCAGTAAGTTTAAAGTAAACAACTTATTTATTTGAAACTCAATTAGTTTATCAGCTGTTTAAAATCAAATTACAGTATTTCCTATTTAGCTTAGTTGTAGCATATAGTCTACTGATGCATTTTTAAAACTCGGAATAAAACTAAAATAAAAGTGTAAATCAAATATTTAGCTTCACAGTGACTTAGAACTGGAAATTATCTTTTAAATAAAAAAAGAATCATCAAAATCGGTTAAGTATTAACTTCAGGAAGTGAGTGAACTAACATCGGGAATTTTTTTAAATATATAGATAATTCACTTTAATAATAATAGATGAAAGAAAATGAGAGAATACTATGACAATTATTAATTATAAATCATGGTGATGCAACAAACAAATTCCCTGTAGCGAAGCACGGGTATTCAGCTAGTTTTATATAAACATACACTATTGTATTCTCACACTTGATAATTTCCACACAGCTGCTGTTCCGCTGCTTGGCTGCAAGTTAGTTGCGATTACCGAAAAGAAAATATATTAACCCGTTAGCATTGCTAACCTGTCTTGTTCACATTATATTTTATTTACACACATTTGTTTTGAAATCCCTAACACTTTGGTTTTTGAAATCCCTAACACTTTGGTTAAACTAATAACTAATTTACAATGATTTTACTTAATTTCTAATAGCCTATTTCTTATGCTAAAACATGAATGAATTTACATCGTTAAGAACTGTGAAAATGTTCTTACTTGTCAAGATAGGCTATGATAAATTTTACTCAGTTTGTTTAATATTTTGGAAAAGGTAAGTTTACTTTTAACTTAGATGTTATTGTTTATGAATTTTAGTGTTTATTTTAATTATTTAATAGGCCGAGCTTCCGAAGTTGTTTGAATTTATTTATTTGGGTTGTCTTGTATAAAAACGAAATTTTGAGGTTAATATGTGAAAATTACTATCCACAGTTCTTTTAATTTTCCAGCCAGACTTCTTTACCCTTGATTTTATATTTTCAATTTATTCTAACCCTTTCAGTTACTTTAAAATGTTACAATGGGTTAAATCAACGTATGCTTCACCATTGTCTAATATTGTAAAAAATCACTAGCGAAATATGTAAATTTAAATGTAGCTTTGTCAGCTGAGAGTAATCTTGGTAAAATGTTAGGAAATCCATAAGATAAAATTCAAGAAAAGGACAAATCTGGAATGTCATGTATTGTATAAACTGTGAAATGTGTCCGAAGAAATATATAGGCCAAACCAAAAGAAGCATGAAGACAAGAACTAAAGGACATTTTTCTCATTTAAAGTACAATAGGCCAGGTAAATCTGCTATGGCTAAGCATTGTTTAAAGAAACCATAATTTTATGGTCAAAAACTCTGTATTATTAAAACATGTAACTAAATTTAACACCATAGATGCTTGGGAAACTTTTATATTAACAAATATAGTAAAATAATTGTAAATAATAAATTATGACCCATAAAAAATTCTATAAACAAAAATAATGTATTGTTTGAGATTAGCCTATTATTTGTTTAGTAATTTGTTTAGTTAATTAGGTAATGTTAGGCTAGTTATAATAAGGCTAGGCATTTGGTAACGACTTACTAATGTAACGTAGTCTTAAGCCACTTCACTTTAAGTTTTGTATAAATACGGGACATGTAACACTGTCGGATTAGTTATAGTTTGACTATTGTACGTTGTGCATACTGAAGATGGCGAATTTGTCGTTAAAACGCGTTTGAGAAATAAACGTATTAGTTGTGATATTCTGTGCACAAGTTTTATTCTATCAAGTCTCTCTTATGTTATAGATACACCAAGATATATACTCATTGAACCCAACCAAGTGATTGAGAAATTCACCAATTTGGGAAACCACAGACCCTCTATAGCCTATAGCGTTTGGCTTAAGTTTGCATTGTATAGTTTTAACTTCAAATATTGTTATTTTTATACACAAAAGTTAATTTATAGTTCGAATCAAGCTTGTTTCTATGAAGCCATAGTTGTGAAATTGTTCTGTCAGTACTCATTACTGTAAAATAATTAAAAAGTTTATTACTTGTACACTATTATACAAAATCAGAATTGTAAGATTTAAAACCATTATTCTTAAGACTATTTGAACATGTTGTATTTTTTAGGCACATCACTGAAAAGTTTTGTAAAAAAACATAAAATGTCGAATAAAAATGTTACACCTGAAAATGCTCCCAAATTGATTATTTTTAGTGTGATAATTTAAACAGTTTCCAAACTACCCCGAAAGTTCTACTCCCAAAATGATGTCCTGGATCCGCCCCTGTAAAAGAATGGTTACTGAATACAGTTTAAGTGACAGTGAAGTTCGTGGAATTTTTATTACTCACAAATTTCTGGATGTGTCAAAACAGTTTCCAGTTTAGTAACAAGTTTTGTGTACAAGATGAAGTACACTATGGGTTTTTCTATGTAAACTATGAAGTTTTCGCCATGGGAAAACCCCCTGTCTAATTTTGTTGCTAACTTTTTAAGTTTGCTCGAAATAACACTAAAAATTTATGAAGTACTCCTCGCGAGTGTGGGTTCGTTATGTAGATGATATTTTTGTAGTATTTGATAAGGACGAAAATCTTGAAGAATTTTGTGATATAATCAATGGATTTTACCCGACCATAAGGTTTACCACGGAAATTTAAAAAGACTAGGCCTACAACCTTCTATTTCTAGATGTGAATGTGTATAGGAGAAACACAGAATTATGAATAGTCAGAATTGGGGCTTGCTAAGTAAATATCTCGAGCAAGCGTGGCACTATAAATGGACGATGATAAAAGAGGTCAGTTTGGGTTAATTTTATAAAATATTGTTTAGATTTGTTAAGGTTATGTTAAGTTTAGTTATAAGATATGTATATGTATGCGAGAGAATTATAAATAATTGATCCAGGTTATATTTATGTTAGTAACAATTAATTGTTTTATAATTTTGAATGTGTGACTGTGCACGCGTTTGTTTGTTTTAAATAAAATATGTCAAAAATAATTAATTGTTATTGTTACCA
>JAGFPH010023464.1:0-11935 GCA_018207615.1 Philaenus spumarius
TTACACCCCGTATGTATTGAAACCAAATTAATAATTTTATTCTGTTTTACAATGAATCGATACAATATACATACATTCTCAATACTTTTATATAACCATGTTTTTAAACCCAGTATATATTGAAAACCAAATTATTCAATTTATACTGTTTTACACTGAATCGATACAACATACCTACTTTCTTAATAATTTTATAGAATGGTGTTTTTACACCTAGTATGTATTGAAAACCAAATTATTAATTTTATTCTGTTTTACATTGAATCGATACAACAGACCTACTTTCTTAATAATTTTATATAACCATGTCATGTTTTTAAACTCAGCATGTATTGAAAACCAAATTATTCAATTTATTCTGTTTTACTCTGAATCGATACAATATACCTACTTTCTTAATAATTTTATATAACCATTTTTTTAAACCTAGTATGTATTGAAAACCAAATTATTAAATTTATTCTGTTGTACATTAAATCGATGCTATGATGCTTTTTTCCTAATACCTTTATTTCAAGAAAACAATGTTTTTATTCACAGTAGGCTATGTATTAAAACCACCTTTAATGTAGTATGGATTCTGAATTTAATTATATCTCGTAAAAACTGATGTGAAAACGTATAGGTCATTTTTTACGCTAGATAATAATTTCTTCCGCGGCAATTGAGCCGTGTAAGAGCGGGACTCACAACAGATATCTCTTGTAACACAACTAACTATTGAGTTTATCATTAAGTCAGGTAAAACAAATGGATGATTTGAACTAAATGCACGAATTTAGTATATTTGATGATTTAAAGATAGTAAATTATTTAATCAGTAGAGTATAAATAAGTAACTCCCATTTATATTTAGTTTCACTCATGCTAGAAACCTGGAAGTAAAGAGGCAAGCAGAACAACTTCAATTATGTTGGACGGAGGAGACTCAATTCTCATTCGACTGTGCGGACTACAATGTCTTCACAACTGAATAGATGCAACGGTAATTACTGCGTGCCTAGGGGAAGGAACAGCCTCACTCATAACAGTTCCATTAAATCTTTTGAGAGGGTATTTATCAGAAAGTGATTCGGCAACGGAGTCCAACTAGGAATAAAGAATCAAATAATTACTAGGGGCTCTGCCCCTGGACGCTCCGCGTCCCAACCCCGGCTCGGCCTTCGGCCTCAGATGGCTGCTTCGCTTCGCTCGCAGGTGGAAAATTCGATAAAGAATCTCGTTAATCTTTTGCCCGTTTGTACATAGGTGACCGAGCATAAATTAGCTGTTTTATTTGGCAGCTGACTCGAACTCATTAAACATTATCTCCATAAGATTAACATGGGAAATTTGAAGGATTGTATACCGGAGCTCCTTCTCGGGTGAATAGCGGCTGAACGGATGATAATATATAAGACTCGACATATCTGTGTATGATTATGTTCAGTTTTTGATCAAAATTAGCTGTTTTATATATAATAGGTTTGTAACAACCAATGTTTGAATTGAATTAAAATATAGTTAGCATTTTTCGTTGATTTTTGTTTGTGTTTGTTTTTAGTTTGTCAATGTAACCTCAAAAAGGTAATACTACATTTGATACTGATTTAATCCAAATCAGTTGTTGATCAAAATCAGCTGTTTTAAGCTTTTCATACGAACAGCTGTTTTTGTGTCCCTGATAAAATCAATAGAAATCTTTCTTCCATAAGATTAACATTGAAACTTTGAGGGCTACTGGGGCGTAGCCCTAATGTCCTAGGACTTCGGTAAATGGCCTAAACCCTTCCCAGGGTTAACCTGTGTTACTATGCAAAATTTCAAAGCAATCGGATGGACGGTATACGAACGCAAAGTGGACAAAGAACCAAAAAAAAACCCCCATAAGGAATACACAGCAGAAATTTGCATTTGATTATAACGTTTGTAAGGCGAAAGATACATGATTTGTAATGCTTGATGGCAAATCTGGGCGTGCATACCTTTAATTTAAGACCTCAATTATGAAAATCGGTCGGGTAGAAGAGCCGAACGGACTCGGAAAAGAAAAACAGAATTTTTTTAATATATAAGATGAAAGCCAAACTCTGTTGACGTCCACCGAAACAAAGTGTATTTAACCAAGGCCTACACTTGAATATAACCTTGTTATTTAGTAGGCTTTTTGAGTTACAGAAAACCAATAATACCTGTTTTTCTCTAAAGTCATCCACCCTCTCGCTCGAAACAGAAAACTTTAGTTTTTCATGTTCTATTTTAAAGACATTGAACGTCAACAGTCTCGAGAACTGACTCGAACGGTGGTGAAATGTTCAGAGCCTATGTCTTTGGTATAGCCTACATCAACTTCTAGCTTTTTGTTTGTTAGCCGCCTATTTCATTGTAATATTTAAGGCCTGGTCACACGAGGCTGATTTACCAGCAGCATTTGTCATCGCGGCTGGTTAACGCGAAAACATCGATCACACGTAGACGGTTGTCAGCGTTTTCTGCGTGAGTTGTTTGCAGAGTCGGCTGTGTTTATTAACTGTTCCTGGTTTTTAAGTGTCATAGATGTCGTCAGTGACAATAAGTCGTAATACACTGCGGTTAGTATTGCAGTTGGGTGTTCGGGAGTTGGAGCATACGTAAGTACAGAATTATGCTTACCAGGTTTAAAGTGGATTCAATTCCACAAACAACTCTACGCCAAAAAATTGTCCGCAATTAGGAACAAAGAATCAAATCTTTGAACGCTGAACAAACCTAGTTTCGGTCGGTGTACGTCTTCAGACCCTGCCCCGCTTTTCAACGATTTCTTAATTTTATTTACTTCGACCCAGTATGCATTTTTTAGAGATTTTATTTTCACTTTCACCTGGTCTTTGGATAAAGGGTCAAACCCTTCGCCATCCAGGTGTCCAATCAAAGCAGTTGATGCGGTATCCCTCGCATCTCGTTTCAAATAGTTTTCATTGATGTGTTCCACAAACACTCATACGTTTTAAACTCTTCTAAAAATCGAATCACTATGTCTGTTTTCCACTTCTGTTCAACTTTCACCGACATTTTGTCATATACGCGTTCTCAACGACGACTTGCCAGCAACTATCTAGTTCAAAGAGCGTTCACCCGATCACACAGAGCTGATTCACCAGCGTTGACGAGTCACGTGACCGATTTTCCATCGCCAGCGCTGGCAATATCAAACATGTTCAAAGCCGCCAGCGCGCGTTGAATCGTCAGCGAGAAGCCAAAGCAACGCGTTTGGAAAGTGATCACACGAGGCTGTTTCGTCAAAGCTGATAAAAAAGCAGCGTTAACCAACCTCGTGTGACCAGGCCTTTAGACGCATTAAGGTACGGCTATACACACCTGTCACGTCGCTTCCATTCCCGTCATTTTAGGTAGGGTGGCTATATACATCCGTCACGTCACGTCACGTTCAGGAGCGAAATGTATACAGTATTTTTATTTCATCGGTATATATTTAAGGGCACTTTTATGGGTGTTTTGGTTTTAGGTTACGGCGCTATTGATATTTATTTCTGGAGATTTACCGGACCGATTGTTGTGCAGTTTGTTTCAAATGAAAGAAATAATTGTGATTTGAATACAAAATATGAAATTTCATTTATATTTCATAGTTTTAGTGGGGTTTTTTAGTTTTAGGTTACAACCCTTTTAACACATGTTTTGAGATTAATTTTGCCCTACAAAATTTTTACTGATTTATCTGAAACAACCGACCTAGTAGGCCATTTGCAGTGCTTCTAAAGAAGGCAAATGTGGACAAAACGTGCGAACTCCAAAATTTTTGCATAAATCGCTTTCAAATGGGCTCAATAGTAAGCCCCTAAGTTTCCCCCGAATATAACCTTGAGCTTTTTTTGTTATTATTAAGAGTTTAAGGCCTGGAACATAAAAATCGGACGATTTTTCGTCAGCAGCGAGGTCATTAAAAAAGTTAGTTTTTTTTTTAGTTTTCGGCAACAATTTTGGGAATATATAAAAACAAATTTGTGTTCTTAAACTACATCAAAATAACTATCTTTTGTCGAAAACCGCATGTTCCTAGGCCAAACAGGGGTCACGTAATTTAATTGTTAATTAAAAAAGGGTTTTGGTTATAACTTTTTACTACGACAAGCTATTTAAATTTCCTTTATTTCAAACAACGCGGATGAAAATTCCTAACAAAAAAGTATGCAGCTATTTTTTTGCTACCTATTATACTTTTTGAGTTATTTCCAAAAAACCGTAATTACATATATATAATTGTTAATAACAAAAAAAGCTCAAAGTTATATTCGGGGGAAACTTAGGGACTTACTATTGAGCCCATTTGAAAGCGATTTATGCAAAAATTTCGGAGTTCGCACGTTTTTTCCACCAAAAATGCACTGCAAATAACCTATAGTACTACTAGGTACGTACTACTACAAATTACAATTACATTGGTTTTGGATTTCGTGTATAACTTTTATTTCTACCTTAGAAGCTCAAGCAATTATTAAAATCTTAAACAAAATACACACGTTTTAGAAATCCTCTTCCTTCCTCTTTTAAACTTGATACATCACTAGATTTTAAAAAATGTATAGAGGCTTGTATTTCGTTTAAATTTACCTACTGTTGCTAGTACGTTAACACCCGGTTTATTTAAATTAATATATCTTTTTTTAAGAAGCAAAATAATGAATGAATAAGCTAACTCCCAACTACTCAACGCTAACATCTTTCCAAAATCGAAAAAAACTTTCCTCTTTATGATTGTGATGACTGATGAGAAAGCTTTTGATTAAAAAGCACGAGTTAAATGAAAACACCGCTGGGTAATCTTTCATGCTGGAATGCTTCCGAACAAATCATCTTCCAATGCGATGCGATGCTATGTGATGCGAAACACGTATTCGTTGTAATAACTTTCTAAAAAAGACGTACAAAGTGTTGAAAAGACAGTTAGAATGTCGTTTGCTGAGTAACGGAAGTCCTAAACAAGGTGGGATAATCAAACAGACCCCCGTAGAATGAATCATGAAAAGATTGCTTCGTTTGTTTCCAAGGGAATTTTCAAATAAATACGTTAATGTAATATATTTAATACAAATTATATTTCCATACAGGGTGGATGCACCCCTCTTATCTTGGTTATTTGTTAAGATAGCTAAATGCGGTTTGCGGCAGGCAATATTCGTTGCCTCTTACTGCAATATTGCCGCAAACCGCAATTAGCTATTTTTACAAATAACCAAGATAAGGGGGGGGGGTGCAAGTTATTTTACAGCCACCCTGTAGATTGTATTGTTATAAAAACTAAAATATTACATAATAAAAGTACAATACCTTTTTTATTTTCCGTCTGTGAACCTTTTTGTTTAAAACTTGTTTAAAGTTTTTGACGCGTTTCGAGAATTTATCTCATCATCAGAAAGTCAAAACGTTAAATACACAAACACATAACACACAACTCATTAAAAAAAAAAAACACAGTAAGTAAATGGGCATGCGGGAGTCGTAAGATCTACTTACTACTTATGTGTTGTGTGTTATGTGTTTGTGTATGTGTATTTAACGTTTTTAAATGGAGAACATTCCTTTTTTCCAATGAAGTTTAAAAATCCATTTTGTGAAATGTAAAAAATTGCCACCATGTTTCAATATGGCGGCCAACTTTGAAATTTGTTATGGGACACCCTGTACCTATATGGGTTTTTCATGTGTAAAACAATATTTTAAGAATGCTTTATTCGTGGATAGTTTTTAAAATCGTTATCCGTTTATGAATTACAGGCACTTAAATTTCAGAAAATTTGACGTTTGATAGGCCTACAAATAATTTATTCCCTATAATAGCTATCTTTTGAACCGTTGGGGGTGCAAATATGTTTTAATGGGGAACTCCGCTTATTTTTGTAAGCTCTAAAATGAGATAGAAATCAATTTTGAAAAAGTGCCAATTTAAAAAAAGTCTCAAATTTATCCAAAAACTAACTTTCCATTATAAAAATTGGGGGGTTAAAAATTTAAAATCCCTACCTTTAATGAAATTTCTCACTATTGCAATGCCTGTTGCTACAGACCTACATTTTACCACTAAATTTGAGTTATATCCGTTATTTATGACTAAATTATGAAAATCAATATATCGTTGGATTGGTCTTAAAATAGTCTACAAATTTTGTTGCTTTACATTTTCTGTAAAACTTATAGTTTTCTTGATATTCAACATTGTAAATTTTCAACTGCTGCCATTTTTCAAAGGATTTTTGCAGGGAAACAAAATTTTTAAGCAAACTCAACCCTATTTAGATCAATATTCATACCCAGTTTCATGATTATATGTTGAACCGTTTCTGAGATATTAAGGTATTTGTACAAATAGCGTACGGACGGACAGACAGAAAACAGATCGAGATAGGACTTATGTTATATTGTATTATTTGCTTGTTTTTAGCTGACAAATAACCCCGTAAAGTTTCGGACAGTCGACCAAGTATCTTATTCATTTTGTTGCTATAAAGCTGGTCGTCCACTAAGTCGGTGGAGAGCCTCGTCCATTCACTCTGGTCACCTGATATTCAGTCATGGTTTGGACAGTATTCAAAGATACAACGATGGACACAGACAGTGACGAAGAAATGTGTTTTCTTGCAGCGTTAGTTGAAGCAGAAGAAGAGAAAGTGAAAAAAACGTAAGATGCGGGTTCATGAAATTAATTAAAAAAGACTCACCTTCGGAGAATAACGTCTTTTCCCAGATCTCTTGAGAGATGAGAAAACAGTGTAAGGAAGGGGGACAAATAATGTTTTGTTAGTAATGAATCTACAAAATAGACTTAGGCCTACCTTTGAATGCGACACGTGCAGAAAGACTTTGTTGTGACTGTAGACCACCTGCCGATATGAGAGTTGGATAGGTACGAATGTTGCCGAGTACAGTCGAAGTTATCCGAAGGAGCCAGTGAAACATTATTTTGCAATTTCCGCTATTCCGGGGTTTCTAGTAGGTACTCGTTTTTCTTCTTTTCTTGAGCTTTAACTGCTAAAGATTTTCTTTTAGGGGGCATTGCGTTTTATTTAGGTTAATAATGCGTAAGGTAGCTAAAAATATCGCGTTATTGTTCAAAATCAAATTTGCTACCCACAAAATGTTATTAGTTTTTAAATTCGACTTAGCCCAGTCGGTAATAGGTTACAACTACCAGTAATTTGCAATACGGCTGGTTTTTTTTTTTTATAAGTACTTTAAAGTATGTACATTAGCATAAAAAAAAGTTTACCAGTCTATCGATTTCCCAAAGTCGAAAAAAAATCGATTATCATTTTTTTTCGATTATCCTTAATATTTCGAGCTGATATGAAGATAGAGAAAAATAAAAAATATCACCGTGTAGAAGAGGTATTTTTCAACAAAAAAGGTCATATGTATTTATTTCGTCCGAGCAATGGTTTGTCTGGAAAAGATTCGATAATGCAGGTATGTATTTTGCAGCAGGGGAAATCACTAAAAGGGGACATCTCATTCATATATGAAGCGTTGGCTCATTCTAAATTGGCCAAATTTTAATATAGCGAATTGAAACTTGACATCGGAGTTAAAATATATATTTTAAACATTTATGCTGAGTCTCAGCTTGTTATCTTAAAAATTACTCGATCTAGAGCCATTTGACTTATAAATGGGTTTCTCGATTTTAGGAGTACCGGACCCACCAATTCATTAAACAGTTCCAGTTTAGAAAATTTTCAAAATATCAACCTGAAAGTTTTTTTACAAGTTAAATATATAGATTCAAACAAGATCAAGGAGTATAAACCTTTTTTATTGTTTACTTTTCAAAGCACAAGTAACTTAAAAAAGTATAACTTTAGACCTTTTTAGATTTTTCATTAAAACGCTTGAGTTAATCGGCTGCAGATTAGTCAATTTTTTAAATATAGTTTTTAAAATAAGTATAGCAAAAAACAATTTTGTTTTTAACTTCTGTACCAATTTTTAAATCGATATGTTCAAAAATGTCGAAAATGGAGTCGTTGAGTCCAAAGGTGTTATAGTTAAAACGAGATAGGTAAAACAGAAGACTACTTTCAAGCGCCTCGTTTTTAAAAATAACACGAAAAAAATAGTTCATACTTACTAAGAATATTTATACTGGTGTACTCAACTTGTAAAACAAATTTGATGTTGATATTCCAAAAATTGACGAAACTGTAATAGATTGAAATTAGTTCGTGGGTCCGGTACTCCTAAAATCGATAATCGAAATCGACTCCTAGATCGGTTCATTTTCAAGATAACAAGCTGAGACTCAGCACAAATGTTTAAAATACATATTTTAACTCCTATGTCAAGTTTCAATTCGATATATTAAAATTTGGCCAATTTAGAATGAGCCAACGCTTCATATATGAATGAGATGTCCCCTTTTAGTGATTTCCCCTGCTGCAAAATACATACCTGCATTATCGAATTTTTTACAGACAAACCATTGCTCGGACGAAATAAATACATATGGCTTTTTTGTTGCAAAATACCTCCACTACACGGTGGTATTTTTTATTTTTCTCTATCTTCATCCCAGCTCGAAATATTAAGAATAATCGAAAAAAAATGATAATCGATTTTTTTTCGACTTTGGGAAATCGATAGACTGGTAAAAAAATGTTATTTTAATCTACATACTTTAATGTACTTATAAAAAAAAAATCAGCCGTATTGTAAATTACTGGAACTTTTGGTCTAAATTTACCCCTACCGACTGGCCTAATACGGGTTAACCACAAACTCTCTTTGGAAAAAAGCTTATACTGAGAGAAACGGTCCGGCTGAATTTTTATTTAATTTAAGGGGTTAAAAATGAAAAATTGAAAAAAACGTATATATACATGGCTCGGCCTAGGAATAAGGAACATTCATGCAAAAAATCATCAAAATCGGTCAAGGCGTTTGGCCATAATCGTGAGACAGACAGACACACAGACGAAATGCCGAACGGTCGAGCTAAAACGGAGACCTTGCTTCGCTCGGTCAATTATTTCGTCGTAAATAAATTTTGTTCGAGAGCGGTAGTTTTCCGCGCAGCGCCTCTCCACCGACGTAGTGGACGACCAGCTTAATTTAATCCTTGTATATTATGTAATCTGAAGGAACAAATAAATGACTATATGAAAAACATTGACTTAATATGTTGGTCCATTTAATTGTTGGCGCGTGGTATTTAGCATTTCTAAAAACAATCTTACATCCGATTGTTTAAAATTACTTGTTCAAACTACAAGTTTACGATACAAATGTAACATAGTTGTTGTTCCGAGTTTTCTTCCGACCACCTGGATACCTGTATTACGTCAGGCCGTCTTCTGTTTTCTCCGTAACATAAATTCCTTAATGTCGCTGACCAGTAGGCCTGGGCTACTAAATCTAGACGAGTCAATGTTAATGAAGGAAATTCTTGGAGATATATAGAAATAAACTTGACACTTGTTCTAGTCCATTCGTAGACGGTAAAACAAATTAGCTTAACTTAATGACTACATCGCTTTCCCTGCCCCAAGCTGCTCTGATTCAGGAAAAACGAACAATGTTACCAGTCCGACGGTCGGGCACAGTTCTATCTTTTAGTTCCATCCGATTGTATTTCCCGCAGAGATGTTTCTGTTAAAATAGGTATGTTTCATTGACTGATTACTAAACAAATAATGGTGTGGTGTCTTATAGTAAAGTGCAAATGCTCCGTTTACACTTGTTTATTTTTAGCAGTTTGTGCAAAATTTTGTTTTAGTTCCTAATTTTCTATTTATATTTGTGGTAGGCCTACCAGTGTGTGAGAAAATTAAAGTTCCTTGAAATTAACTGTAAGTATATTTTTACTGGAAAAGAAAGACGCACTGTTTTTCATGATCATTGTGAAATAGGTACGAAATATTTTTAGTTCCGTGGTAGATACTTGGCCGTTTCAGTTACGCCGAACTCTCAAAACTGAAACAAATGACTTTTTACGAGGCGTATTCAAGGGCGTTGTGTGATATGTTAGGAGTTTAGAATATTTACTTTCACTTTAGCCTAAACCTAACAATCACTGCCCTAAATTTTAAGTAGAAATAGCCTCAAACACATTAAAACTGTTATTTTTACTTGATAAGTTAAATGTAGACGGTTATTTTGAAGTTAATTTTATGAGTATAGTGTGAGGCATGGAGTTTTTTTTAAATAGTTCAACGTATAATGAATATAGTATTATAATACAAGGTTCCAGCTCTTGAGCCTTATAGAATTAGCCTGCAAAAAGGTAGTGGGAAATACAGGGACGATTATTACTTAATGTATTATCTGCAGCAGGTTTAGTAATTATTTTACAATTAAATAAATAATTTAAATGGGAAAAGTAGGAAGAAATGAACACAATTGCATTAGAAACAGTGGACTTAGTAATTACTTTATTTTGAATAAATATTGTTGATGGGTAATAAACAGTGAATTATTTGTTAATTTGTTATCTGCAGTAGGATTACGTATTCCTTTACTTTAAATAAGGTTTATTAGGGACTTTTTTAAGTCTAAGTTTTATAAAGTAAATTATTTGTTAACGGTTATCTGCAGTAGGGTTTGACAATCCATTACTTCAAATAAATATTGTTAGTAGAAAACACACAGTTAATTGTTTGTTAATGCGTTATCTACAGTAGGTTTAGACATTCCTTTATTTATTCGCTCGGCTCCCTACATTCAAAACGGCGAAGTTTGGTACTAATTTCAATGTTAAATAACCAAAACATACCTTCACTATTAAGCATATTTTTGTGTTGTTTTTGTCAAAAAACGAAAGCTGTATTTTTTTTCTTAAAGTAAAATAGATTGTGTGTGTTGATTGCTAAGTTTTTTTTTGCAATATCTCTTTTTGCAACTGAGTAAAAAATTAACGAAGTTTACTATTTTTTACTATTTATATCATACGTTTATGAAAACAATAAAACGGGTTTTGAAAATGTATTCAGCAATAAACATCCGCATATAACAGTACTTCAAAATGAAACCAAATTTTTAAATTTATTCCACGAATTAACGAAAAAAAATGACTTATTCTTTAGCATTACTCTTATGGGAATCAGATTCAATATGGCGGACAGGGTAGCGCCCCCTTAAAGTAAATAATGTTAGTGGAAAATGCACAGTGGATCGTTTTTTAATGTGTTATGTACAAAAGGTTTAGACATTCCTTTACTTAAAATAAGTATTTCGGGTTCAAGTAAAATGCACAGTGAATCGTTTTTAAAAAGTTAAGAACAGTAGGTTTTGACAATCCATTACTTAATAAATTACTTAATAAATATTGTTAGTGGAGAATACACAGTTAATTGTTTAATAATGAGTATCTACAGTAGGTTTATACATTCCTTTACTTAGTAAATAATGTTAGTGGGAAATAATAATAAATTATTAGTAAATAATACATCGTTTGTTATGCGCTATCTGCAGTAGGATTTGACAATCCATTACATAAAACTAATATTGTTAGTGGAAAATACACAGGGAACTGTTTGTTAATGCATTATCTCCAGTAGGTTTTGAAAATCCATTACTGTACTAAAATAAATATTTTCAGTGGAAAATACACTGTTAATTGTTTGTTTATGCGTTATCTACAGTAGGTTTATACATTCCTCTACTTAAAGGAAATACTGTAAGTGGAAAAAAGCACAGTAAATCATTTTTGAATGAGTTATCTACAGTAGGTTTAGACATTCCTTTATTTAAAGTAAATAATTTTAGTGGAAAATGTACAGTAAATTGTTTATTAATGAGTTATCTACAGTAGATTTAGACATTCCATTACTTAAAATAAATACTGTTAGTGGAAAATACAAAGTTAATTGCTTGTTAATGCGTAATCTGCAATAGGTTTATACATTACTTTACATAAAGTAAATAATGTTAGTGGAAAATGAACAGTGAATCGTTTTTTAATGAGTTA
>JAGFPH010023466.1:0-11933 GCA_018207615.1 Philaenus spumarius
TTTAATGTTCTTAACCGACCAAGAAACACCTCGTCGCTCTACCTCTACCTAAAAATGTAACTGCTATGAAACTTGGTAAACGTATGTAAAATTTCACGGAGATTGTAGGTTATATACACTGCTGTAGGTGTAGGGATAGGTTTATGTGTTGGGAAAGGGGTACACTTAGCATAGACGTAGTGAGTTTGGTTTTACTGATGAAAAATAAAGTTACAGTATGTTATAAATAAACGATCGTATACTGGTTTGATGTATCTGTAAATATGTTGTTAAAACTTTTCGGCTCAAACAAGTTTCAATGTAAAGGTTTACAAAAAAATTTAATTGCTCTATTAATAATAATTGACAAATTATAACGGGGTGTCATTTTCATTCCTAGGAGGATAATGTATCCAATCCCGATCTTAATGAGCAGAACAACGTCGCTATTGATGCAGAGGAAGATCTATCTCCGACATCAGCAGGTAGTTCCCAACATGAGTCCTCGGGTTCTACATCTCTACCACGCCCAAGACCTGCTAAAAGGATGACAAATTTTCAGCAATCAGCACTTACAAGTGAAGTGCTACAGTCCGTAAACGAACATTTCAAGCGTCCTCGACCTTCGGAAGATAGATTTGACACGTTTGGTAAAAATGTTGCAAATGTGTTACGTGACGTTTTGACGCCACAACCAATTTTGGCCGAAAAATTTATAAGCGATGTGTTGTTCCATGCTCAAATGGGTACTTTAACAAGTTCCCATGAGTTAACTAAAGTCCCACAGCTCTTATTACCACAACACCAAGTCCCTCCAGCTTCCATTCAAAGTGCTTCCTCTAACCCTCCCTATTTTTCTTCTAATTCACACTACTACAATCCTATCCAAATGCCACAATCTCAGCAAACCCCCGAGCCCCATTTCACCCAATCTCCCAGACCACCCTATCAACCATCCGCACCCCGCTTGTACCAGCAGCTTAACCAAACGACTACTAGTAGCGCACCCACTCAAATCTCACCTTTGCCTGATTCTGATGACGGGATAACTGTATCCAACTTTGTGAGATCATACAACCCTGATGGTTAAGTATAGTTTTACTTAATATAATGTATCTACCTTTTTGTTTTTGCCCTCCTACAGACTATTTCTTTGTACTTTAATTGAAAATAAATTTGTTTAAATAATACCACAGTTTAACTTACCTTCATATAATCCTTACAAAGAACTTTGTAAATAGCTTTACACGTTTCTGGTATAATCAAACTGAGAGCCTGGGGTGATATTGCAGTAGAAAATTTCAAATCTTCGTAGCACCTTTCTGTAGCCAGTAATCGTAATGTGGCACTCAATCTTTCATGAGGTGAAATTGCGGTCCTCATTATGGTGTCCTTTTTCTGAATGATCGGCGTCACCAATGATAGAAGCCGAAGGTATGTGTCCTCATCCATCCGCAAATAGTTATGCCAATCTTTCGGGCTAAATCTTAGTTCCTTTAATAAATTTACATGAGAAAACACTTTTCTTTTTTTCAACCAGTTTTTAGTCCACAATTTTCGCCTCACTTTATTTTCACTATTCTTAATAGCTAACAACAAACCAACAACAGCAAGAGCATCGTCGTCATCTGATGGCGCCATTTCACGAACAACTCCACAACTGAATTTGACAGTAGTGGGCTGGAGACTCGCCTCAAGGTAAGCCTTCGGATTAACCGTAGTGTGTGGAGACCCCCCTATATCTAGGTTCGCCTTGAGGCCGGGCGCCTCGAGGCCGGCCTCCGGACTTAACGTTGCGTGTGGAGCCGCCTTAATGGAAAGCAAGGCTGATATAAATATTCTAAGTTACAGGGAAAGGACTAGACAAGAATTTTCCTGTTACATCTTGTCGATCGCGTGATGTCAATTAATTCAATGTTGCCAAGGGCATAACAAACCATGTTAAATTATACAATTATTATGTGTAAATTGTAGATTATTTTCAGTGAAATAGAAAGAGGAGAAAAGTTTATGTAAAAATTAGTTCAAATAAACTCAATAGTTAAAGTAATTCAAAAGTTATAAGAAAAAACTTCAGATGGAAAAAGAAAAAATTTATATTTCAAAATTAATTAAAAAAACTAAAATGATAAAAAAATAAAGTAATAATAATAAATAGTAACTAGCTAAATCAAATTTAAAATTGATAAATTTTTCAAGTAGAAAAGGCATTGTGGAAAGGTCCCGAATCACTGATATATAATAAATTAATAATAAAATATTACCTTTTATGTCCGTCAAGTGATCCACATATGTGGAAAAACACTTCTGTTCTGACTCCGCATCTGTGATGACCACATGGGACGGGTGTTCCAATTTGTGTTAAATGTGTACGTTGTTTGTGTGTTTTTGTATTTGTGCTGTTATATGTCTGACAGTTTTTTAATGTTAATGACGACCTGTTAGGAGTGATAATTTCACCTGATGATGGATGAGTGATATCATCTGAAACCGCGGTAGTGTGTTTTTTCACATATGTGGATTACTCGACGGACATAAGAGGTAATATTTTATTATTAATTTATTAGAAAAGGCAATTTTAAAATCATTCTTCTGGACAAAAAGGTTAAAAAATGAGAGAATAAAGACGTTAATCAATATAAATAATTACTGCAAATTGTTAGATATAGAAAAAAGGCATAGATTACCAAATTTTCAGAAATAAATAACTAAAACATAAAAATAAATAAATGAAACAATGTAAAAATTAATAAATCGAAATTTAAGAAAAAGTAAATGATAAAATTGAAATGTATTTATGAAAATTTATGCTATAAATGTGTATTCATGTTAAACCATGTGAGAATTGAGTATAAACCAAAAGGGGGTTATCAAAATCCAAAAATAGGCAAACCATACTATGCTACCAGCGGAGAACCATCTGAAAGGAAAGACGAAAAATCCGTAAGCAGTTTTGGAGGTTTGGGAACCAAAAAAAGAGGAAACAGCGAAGAAAATTTTTAATTCAACCAAATTTAGGAAAGTAAATTCCCAAATTTCGACAAAACGTACGAAGCGTATAACTCAAGAACCAAGAGAGATACAACTACAAATAAATCGAGGGCAGAATCAAGAAATGGTCACATATCGTTTGAGCTCAAGTAATCCAAAATAGGAACAAGGGTTACAAAGTTAGAGTGAAATGAAATGAAATTAAAAATGCTTTATTTCGCAACAAAACATAGACTAACACAATATTATGTAAATTTGCATTGAAAAAGCATTGCTTGTCTGCTTGGTTGGGTAATAATTTCAAACACAAAAATACACTTTTCATCAAAGAAACTTAAAACACATTACCCATTTGCTGATCTTAAAAATATCAAATAACTTTAGAAAACATGTATTCAAAAAACAAATCTGGACTAGAAATATACACATATTTCTTAAATTACAAAACGGCAAAATATCTTTAAAATATATACCATTACGATAAAAATTAGAAATTAAATTCTTGAATTAAAGCCCATCTGTATTGCCATGCTTGTTGAGAGAATTTTGCAAGCCGCACCCAATCGTGCCCATTCAAATACTTTAAAACCTCTTCTTTACTTAGCGCAAGCTTTTTAAACCACCTAAATATGAAATCCTTTAAAATTGGACATTTTCCGATAAAATGATATGTGTCCTCGAACTGATTTAAATAACAAAGAGACCAATTAATTATAATTTTGTTCCTTGACCCAAGGCATATAATTTAAGTGAAGCAAATCTCCCCTACACTTGAAAACCCATCCAATTAATTTTGCATTAAATTCATCTCTAAAATAAGTTTTATCGCCAAGGTCAAAGTCTACCTCTCTGTATAAGGCATGGTATTGACTTACCCCAGCGGCTTGTATACATTTCTGCCTAGCATCGTCCCTTATCGCCTGCCTTAAGGTCATCAGTTGACCCCTCCATAGTCCAGAATCATCTGATAACGGCACAGAATGCCTTTCAGCCAAATACTGCCATTCTCGAAACCAAAATAGTTTTTTCTAATTATTTCTTTTGGTAACACCTTAAGCAGAATAAAATCAGCGACTTTAAGTAAGTTAATTTTTTGTTAGATTACGACATAATAATTTTGTTAGAAAATTTTAAAACAGAAGTAGATTTTGATTTTTTAAGAAAATATTTTAGTAACTTTAGGTTTAAATTAATACCAGCAATTAAGGAGGGTACTTTCGGGAGGCCTCGAGGAGGCTATTTAGTTGGAATTAATTTAAAACAAGAAGAAGAAAAAATGCGTTGAAATGGAAAAGGGCAAGTTATAACAGGGATAGCTTGCGTAAATAAACAGTGACCGAGCAGGAAAGTGGCGTCATGCACCAACCACAGAATACAGTACAAAAACTAAATGCAGGAAGGGAGAAATTAATTAAAAGAAGACAAAATCAAGGTAATTTAAGCAAGAAAAAATTATTTACACAAATAAAATAATTCCAAAAAAATTATGGAAAAGAAAAACATAATACCGAGGAACCAAGTTGCTCAAAATTATGACAAGAGGAATTCTTTTGACCGAAGAAACCTAGAGGGGGTTGGTTGGTGTTCAAAAGGACTCGCGTCAGTTGCATCTAAATATTCACCAAGAAACCACGTCGGTAATTCACCAAGAGTTGCTGAAGCACAATCGGTTGGTAATCAATAACGAACTCCGGTAAATCGTTGCGAGAAGTAATAAACCCTTGAACAATACAAGAAAGAAGAATTAAAAGAAGATTCGCACTTCTCCCAAAGAAGGACAACAGGGAAGGAGAGGATCAACCAGGACATCGTACCAAAGAAAACACCTGGAAGGAAGGAAGAAAATCATCTGATATCTATAAGTAACAGTTAATCAAGTTTATTTTGTTATGAAAAATCCCATTTTAAAATTAGTATACATTAAAAAATTTAAATAAAAGTAAATTATTCAAATCTCGCAATCGTGTAAAACGTCGATACTTAATTGTAAATATATACTTCAAAAGTGTCAACAAATTCATTTCATATTGTTTTGTTTAAAAATACACCGTTGCGAAAGTAATTGCATTTTGTTTCTAAATAAAACATTTATTTGAAAATTTATCATATTCTTTTAATTATAAAATTTTGTTAAATCATACCTGAATTTATCCAGTGCTCTAGAATAAGTGTAATAAATAAGGTAAACCTAATTCTTGAGTGTAAAAATTTAGCTCCAACAAAAACGACCGCGAGATTGGAGTCAGACTAAAGCTAGCAGACAAAACAAAGTGTATAAATTAAGTAATACACAGGAAAGTTAGGATATTTCCTATTCTTGTCACCACCAGTACCTCACTATCAGTATACAGGGCTAATAGTTTGTAAAAATATATCCAATAGAATTTCTGTAGGGGAATTTATTGAAATTAAATTAAATTCAAAAGGCTAGAGGGGTTGTGCAACACGCAAAAGCGTGGGCAAGTCGCGCAAGTTCCAACCAAACAGTCAGTTAATAAATTAACAAAAACAAACAGCAGTGCAGGCAAAAAAGGCAGATCGCCAGTGGGGGGGAGGGTGCGTGGAAAAACGTAAACTATTTTAGTTTGTTAAAATTACCAGTTTAAATGCACAAAGAAAATACATTTTTACGATTGCTCCAAAAGCACAAAAGGTAATTTATTTGGTAATTTACAAGCAATCATTTAGTTTTATGTATATTTCTGAGTGTTTTCTAGGCACTTAAATTAACAATGTGAGAATGTTGTAATGTGCAGATCCTACTCCGTAACCCACACTGACGCCTTTTGAGGATCCATCTCCACTTCCGAATCCAGATCCACATCCTGTATCAGCGCAGTTCAAGATGATGCCTCGATGGTAGAGGCTCATCCCATCAACACGGAGATAACAGAAATGAGATCGACGAAATGTTTACGTGAAAATGTGATGTGTTTCTTACATATGTTTATTTATGCTAGTCTTCTTGTAGTCTTTCTCTTATTAAAACAAAGTGTAAAACCGAAAATTATAAAAATTATATTTCTTAACTCTACTTCCTTGTTCTTTTTTAAAAAAATATAGCTTTAATTTAAAATAAAGTAGGCTAAACATTAAAGTTTCAAAATCAAAAATTATTTATATATAAATAAAAAATACCCTATGCATTTATGAACAAGTTAATACATTCATTGTAATACAATATAATATTTAAAAATTTTAAAAAAATACTGAAATTTGTAGTAAATCCATCCAATCCTGGAGGATACCACTTAAAAACTATTGTTAAGTTCTACGCAAATAATAACCGCATATAAAATAATACTGATTTTAGTTACAGGATAAAATAAATATGATTTGGTCATATTATACACTTTAAAGATTTGTAATTAATTCATAAATGTCAAAGTGCATTTTATACGAGTTAGTTAGTATTAAAACACACTTATATATATGGTTATATACTTAAATTAGCATTAAAAGATCCAAATAATACATAGCAAAATTCGTGTGTAACAGCAACTGAGCAAACATTGTGTTTATAAGCAATCTGTCAAATGTCTTCTTTATCTGTGTCAAGCTATCAAGTCACATCTGAATAAATATCGAGTTGACACTTGATGTATCTAGGAAGAAGAAGAAAAACGCTTTAGACAGAGAATAATAACTTGGCTCACTCTTGAATAAACATAATAATTTATTATTAAAAGGGATTTGTATTGCAATCTTTGTATAATAATAATTCGTAGAAACAAAGTAAATTGTATTCAAATACAAGGGTGTTTTGCAACCACAACCTGTAATATATTTCAGGAACAATTAATTAATTAGTTAGGTAAAAAATGTACTTACTTGTCAACAGGTATACATTGTAATGGTACTATCCTATCACACATAATAAAATCTGCAAATGGTTCACGTTATTATTTTGAAAAAACGTTACTTTTGGAGATGTAAGTTTTTTTTATAAAGTACCAAAACTGTAGGTGTTTAATTGCGTAGTTTAGAGTCAGATTGTCTAACAATTGTCTAACAAAAATCATAGACTGTATATTTTTAGATAAAAAATGTTGTATTGCGGCGTAAGGAAGGCCGCAATTTTTTAAAGTCTCCTTCATCTAAAAACGTGAAGTAATTTAACATATTTTATAACAAATCTGAATTAAAATAGGTTTCTAAACAGTAAATAGTTCTTATTGACATGTCTAGGACTTACCTAAATTTAAAGAATTAGAGTAGGACAGTTCTATTTGTGATATTAATTTGATCCTATTTATGATTTTGTTTACCCTCTTTTCTATCCCTTAGGCAGTCCACACACGGGTCGTTGCCTATACTACGCGAAAGAGAGGCGTTTGACAATCGTCAAGCGTGGGAAATGACAATCGTCTCTCGTTCTACGTCCGCACACGGGTCGTCAAGCTATCGTCAATGTATTCCAACTTTCAGGGTTATGCTTACCAACATAATTCATTATAATTTCTTGTGAGCTTGATTGTTTTAAATATGAGTTATAGAACTAATGTATGTTATAATACGTTATAAGATTTGCTTTGAGGTTAGAAAGTGTATATAAATACAACCATTTATTATCAATATATTTGTTTATACAATTTTAAAGAAGACATACTTATTCGTTTAGCTTCGGAAACATTAGTACATCTTCGTATAACATATAAACATATTAGATTATTAATTTCTTCACTATAACTTTTAATCATTTGATCTATTAATATGAAATAAAAAGAGATTAAAAGATAATATTTGTAGGCTATCTTTCTTTCAATATATAATAACGTATATGATAAAAATGTTTTAACAAATGGGCATACAGTTTTATGATAAATATATATATATATACAACATGTTTTCTCGTATAAATAGGTAACACAGGTTAATGATAAATTCCCTTTATTTTTCAACCTCCCATTCGAATTGAATGTTTGCAACCACCCACGTGAGTAATCGTTAAGCGTGAGGATTGCAGTGCAAAACGCTTGAAACGCACCTACAACGAAACGACTACGCTTCTCACTCTTGACGATTGCTTGACGCCCCGTTAGCGGTCCCCCAATCATTTACCTAGGCAAAAACGACCAGGCGTACAAGTAACACTTCTTTGACGATAGCACAACTACCCGTGTGCGGACTGCCTTAATATAACAGTAAATCAGTATATTTTATAAAAAATTATAAGGTTGGCGGTTGATATTCCATGTTGTCGACAGTGTTGAGGAAAGATCAAACAGGTTTGATATTTGCTGGGCGGAGCGAAATATAGGCTAACATCAATAAAACGATGCTGGCATCTTAGTTGTCAACATTTCATGTCGCATGTTGCATCAACTGACAACATTATTGACAACAAGGTGATCGTCTGTTTGCAATATTAGGATAATTTAAATTATCCATATCTTTCAGTACAGTGTTATATAGATCGTAAAACCAAATTTTAATAACACCCTGTATGAAATACAAGTTTGTATATAAATATTAAATCATACATTTGTGTATGTAACAACATACACACCTAACTTAAGTTCACACCCACCCCTATATCCCTCACTGGTCCACACCTTGTCACTTTACCAAATACTGCTCTCTCATTGTCGAAATTAGGGTGGCGTGGACTCTACTACATCTAAAACAAGATGTCGTCCACATTTGTCGCAGATCTGTGCAAACCGAAGTGCCATAAGAGCCTATGGTCTTCCAAAAGCACATGATGTCTACCGAAATTGTCGTTGAAATGAGCAATATAAAAACTCTCCCTGAAGGACCCGAATTGCCCCAGAGTCGTACACAATACATTAGCATTGAATGGAATTTTCCATAGTATGTTAGAAGTACTTCTGAACTAACACACTGCTTTAATTTTCTTAGTAAATAAATTACCCTAGATAGTCTTATGCAAAGATTTGCAACCTGAGATTCCCAGATAAGCTTACTGTTAAAATGCATATCCAATAATTTTACGGTATTAAATCTTTCCGTTTCCAATAGAGTGTGATTAAGCGAGACGATTGTATGTTCTTTCTTGTCTTCATTAATTTTAAGATTATTTGCCGAAAACCAAGTCACTGCAAGATTTAAAGAACGACTAAAAAAAAAAACAACTAGGCCATGTTATGTTAAACCCTAAACGTTATCACTGAGAGTTATAAATTGTAGTCACTGTAAACAATTTATTACGATAAACAAATTTAATCTCTCTCATAGTTTGGACTGTGTCGATGTGTTTTTTGTTCAATCCGCTAAGTAAGATTCTTTTCCCAGAAAGTTTCTTTTTGTAATATATGGGTAAATTTGTATCAACAACTGCATGGGATACTTGGATGAATTTATGTCTTAGGCATAAAGCTGTACGTTGTATGAAGAAGTTTTTGAATATTAATACTTAAATTAAAACTTGATGTCATTAAATGGGCATTTTTGACAAATTTAGCTCAATATACAAAACATAATAAAAACTTTTAAAACAAATTTTAGTCAACTTCTGCATAAAATTCAAGGATAATGCAGCCTTGAATAATAAGTAATAAGTTTTATGATACATAGTTTTGGATGAAAATGTAGGTACTTAAAGCTGTTAAATTTAAAATTGGCAAAATAGAGCCATGCGTGCCGCTATTTAGTTATCCATATATTTAGTTACACTTGGATTTACGTCTTATTTAATTTTTTGTTGAAGCTAGAATCGTACTCGCACCGAAATAGCGTAACATAGATGTTGTAGGTTAAATAATTAAACACTAATCAATATGTTTCCCATTAATTTGTTGTTACATACAAGTTCACGTAAGGGCAAGTTTACGAATTATTATTTATTTTTAAGATTATTTGTGATATTTCCGAAAATTTTGTGATAAAATGTGAATAATTTGAAAAATAAAATACCAATTCCTAATATAAATAGTTCATAAACTAAAATGTTTAACTGAACTTTATATTTGATGATAAATGTTAGCATACCTTGAATCACTTTGAAATACAATATCAGGCTACGAGCCCTTCAATTTTCGTGAGGCAATGTTAAAATATTTAGAAACCTACGAGGCTGAATATTTCGAAACAGTTTCTTACCCAGCATCTAGTACAAGCTGAGTGCCATTGTAATCAGTTCCGTTGATTTGGAGAAGCCGTGATGAGTCAGTGAGTGGTATTTGGCTTATATAGGTAATGTTTAACAGAAAATTATGTTTACATACTATAAAAGTTGCATATAATATTAAAAAAAAAAAAACGACACAACAATAGAACATTTTGGTGAATAATAATATTAGTAAGAATAAATGATCTTACCTATCTATTTTTACAATATTTGCACAATACAAAAATACCTTTAATTAAAAATCTTTACGAGAAATTTAAAATCTTTATTTTGTAGATATTTATCTAAGGTTAGGTGAAATCGTAAAAAAGAGCTTAGAATTTGAGAATTAAATACAAGCATATCAAGCTTCAATATAATTAAAGCAGTTCTAATAAGTTGATATATTACATAACATTTAAAATTTCCTTTTATTAAACAAGATTTACTATTTCATCTATGTAACGCCTTTAAACTCAGCTAAGTTTATTCTACAATAGGTTGAACTTATCTGAGTTTAAAATTCGTGCATAAAACCTTATCATAAAGTTAGGTTATTTAGCTTTTATCACTTTTTCGATCAATTTAAACCAAATTATACATTGTACAATTATATAGAAGTTTAAATAATAAATTGAAATATAATTTTTCAAGTAAATGAAAAATCCAACAAAACTCTCAAGCATCACAAAATGCAACTATTCAAATAGCATAAGCAATCTATCAAACATCCTCTCTATCTATGTAAAGCATAAAGTCACAAATGGGCAAATATTGCAGTTGACACATAATAAATCTTCCAAGATGCAACCACATACTTTTGACAATGAATGATTTTCTGAGTCATTATTACAAAATTTACTTATTGATAACATTCGCAGTTTTGAAACATTAAAAATATGTTACGATACATTTTAATAATACATTGTATAGTTCATATAAAATAAATATAAACATTTTGAACAAACTTTATATAGGAAATAAAAGTTACGTACACGACTAGGATAGAATAAATAGCTTAAATAACTGATACATTTATTAAAGAGTTATATACTTCCTATAAACAAATCTTAACACTTGTATGACTGTCTGGAAACTCTGTATATAGACCGTTTAAATTATTGATGACTTTTAATATGTTATTAATATTTTTTTTAGTTATTTAGTATGTAGGACTATAAAACAAAATTTTCAACTTTTCGAACAACACATTTTCGAACACCCTGTAAATTGGAGTACGTTATAGGTCTCACAGACCATCAACTTAGTCGCCAACCTTGTTGTCAACATGCCATGTTGACGACAATGTTGAACGTTTGATATATGTTGATGCTTGATATTAGATGTTGTTGACAATGTTGAGGCAAGATCAAATAGGTTTGATATTTGGTGGGGGGAGCCAAATATAACATCAATATAAAGCAGAGAACCCACTATGCCATCACCGGCAGGCACCGACCATTACCTACAACACCACAACCTTGATGCTGGCAACTTGATTGTCAACATTGCATGTCGTCTGTTGCATCAACTGATAACATGGTTGAAAACAAGGTTAGGGACCAAATTGATCGTCTGTGGGCCCTATTAGAAAAATTTAAATTATCGATACCTTTTAATAATGTGTTATATAGATCGCTAAACCCAAATATTAAGACTTTTAAGAGTTTTAGAACACTCCGAATATAATACAAGTTTGTATATAAATAATACGTTACACATGAATCTTTATATAAATATGAATGCATACATTTGTATATTACTAAATAAACATCTAACTTAAGTCCACGCCCAACCCCAACACCCTGTCACGTTACCAAATACTGCTGCCTCATTGTCTTGATAGAATAAACTTAGAACACAAAATCTCACAACTAATACGTTTATTAACTCA
>JAGFPH010023469.1:0-11933 GCA_018207615.1 Philaenus spumarius
CATAGCAACTAAATGTGTAAGTAGCATTCAAAATATTGGATTTAGTTCGTCCTTTATTGTATGGGTTAAAACTAACAGCTGCGATTGAAATGGAGTCCTAGTGTCTGACTAAAGTGTAATTTGAAACTACGTAGTCATTCAGCCTTGTACATGTCACTATTTATTCGTCGCCATAGCAACTAAATGTGTACGTAGCATTCGTAAGAAATATTTGATAAAGTTTGTCCTTTATTTTATGGTTTAAAACTAAAATTGAAATGGAGTCATAGTGTCTGACTAAATTCTATTTTGAAACTTATTTAATCAGTGAGCTGTGTATATGTCCATATTTTTCCGTTGCCATAGCAACTAAATGTATACATAGCATTCATAAGAAATATTGGATAAAGTTTGTCCTTTACTTTATGGGTTAAAACTAACAGCTGCAATTGAGATGGAGTCCTAGTGTCTGACTAAATTATATTTTAAAGCTTATTAAATCAGTGAGCTGTGTATATTTCAATATTTATTCGTTGCCATAGCAACTAAATGTATACATAGCATTCATAAGAAATATTGAATAAAGTTTGTCCTTTACTTTATGGGTTAAAACTAACAGCTGCAATTGAGATGGAGTCCTAGTGTCTGACTAAATTTGAACTTTAATCAGTAAGCTGTGTATACGTCAATATTTATTTGATGCAAAGTGCATAGCCTTCCGGAAGAGATATTGGAATTAGTTTGTCTTTCATGTTGTGGGCTAAATATATTTCCAAACATGATGGTAGTTAACAAATATGACAAAAACAATAGCCTTGTAAGAGGCCTTCTAAACATAGGATGGTTATGTAAATATGCCTGTGTTAGATTTATGTTTTCTATCATTATTTAGTTGAGTTGAACTATTTATTGAGTTATTAATTATTATACAGTATCATTGCAAAATGAATTTGTAATTATTTTTATATCACTCGTAGAATACGTTCACTGCTACTGTATATTGATTCTGATTTAGTTTCTTTGTTTTGTGCATACGTTTCAAATCACTACTAGAATAACTGTAGTTATGTATGCTATTGTGATCGTGCTAATTCAAATAAAATGTCACTAACCATTTTAAGTAGTCAAATTTATGATTTTGTGATCTACTGACAGTAATACCGCTTAGAGTTGTAACAATTGTACAATGTTTTGACTGATTTTGCGAGGAATAATATTTAGAGTTCAGTAATGGAGTACAAATTAAGTAAAGTTAATAGTTAGAAAAATGTGATTTTGTAGCACAAGGGTTAGTTGGTGATTCATAGGAGAACCATTAAGCAGGAAGGCCATGTAAGTGTGTCTGCGCGTGTGGGAGCGAGCGTCGAGTTTACTTCGATTTTATGGTTCAGAGCGCACGGCTGTTTGGACAAACTATATACGTTTATAGTTGCTATTTATTTACTGTACATAGTGAGGCAAAAGTATTTTTTTTTATCTAGGTTCCTTGTTAAGATAGATAGGGCTCAACAATTGACGTTAGATCGATTTTGACTAAGAATATACCAACATTCAGATCCAACAAATCTGTATTCGAAACCTGTGTGTTCGAAATCTACAAAACGTTTTTTAATGCTATAACTGTGATATTATTCTTCACAATACTCTAAAGCACATTGTGTGGGTGGGGGAGGGGGGTGAGGGAGGGGGGTGAGGGAGGAGGGTGAGGGAGGGTGTGAAAAATGGCATCCTGTTGGGATTATTTATGAACAATTATTATTAAATGTATTGTAATTTCTATGTTTGTAAATGACATAGACCTATGAATTCCTCTCAGTGGAAAACTTGTTAACGAATTTTAAACACGTATTAATATAAACATTACCTAAAATGCTCAGAGGGTGTCTATAGATTTGTTATAAAATAAGAAGTAATTTCATCAAACAGTCCACTAATTAATTATTTTTGTTAATACCTGTAATGAATCCACCTAAATACTTCAAACAATATTACAAACCTATTGTTGCTTTCTTACGATTTAATTAGTTAAAAAAATAAATACTATACTCTTGAATTTTGCTTCGTCCTATTTAATTAGGATTCATATTTTTGACATTTTCGTTTATGACTAAATTCTGTACTACTATCACAAATAAGCTTTAGATCATTTCTGGAAAATAGATCAGTTTGGGTAAATTTACACCAGTAACATTGTCAGCAAAAAAACTCCCTGGGTTAAAACGATGGCTCTATTTAATCAGTGTGGGCAAAAACATGTGTATTTTATTTGTACAAGAGTAAATTAGAAAGTAGAATTGAACCATGCGACTAACACTTTATTAGCGGTTTTATGTGTTTGTAAAGTGTGGAATAATTATCTCGAGTTTATTATTTTAGTAACTACTAGAAGTGGTACCCAAGCTTTGTTTAGGCCTACATACTGAATTAGCTTATCAGACTCCTGAAATCAGGATTCAAGCTATTTAAAAATATAATTTACAATAGGTTTTGTTAAGTTTATCACTTTAGTAACTTCAATATAAGAGCAATATAAATTAACGTTCCCGTGTGATGGCTGAGTTGCATTTTAAAGACGTTTGTGGTAAGCTACATTTAGTGTTTCTTAAATTTACTTGACCTATTTAAACATCTAAGCTTCTATTTATTCAGCTAGATAAAAACAAGATATCTTATAAGGATTTATTTTCATAAAATGATTTACTACACTTTACAAACGAATATAAAATGTATGCTACACTTTTATCTTATGAGACTAATGGTATGCAATAAACAAATACAATGAAGGCCGTAGCCAGGAAATCTTTTTTTGGGGGGGTCAGGTCAGGACCGGGGATTTGAATTTAAACCCTTTTAACACGTTCACTGCTAAGGACGCACATGCGAGATTGACACTGAACACTATGAGTAGTGGCCGACGCGACGCTTAGTGCATTGCACGCCAACCCCATATTAGGAGTATTTTCAATACACAATGCATTGAGTGCTTCGCACGCCAACCCCTTATTGGAGAATTTTCAATATACAGAGCATTGCGTGCTTCGCACTCCAACCCCCGTATTGGGAGAATTTTCAATACAAAGAGCATTGCGTACTTCGCACGGAAACCAACGTATTGGGAGTACTTTCATTACACAATGCATTGCTTGCTTCGAACGCCAACCCACGTATTGGGAGTATTTTCAATAAACAATGTATTGCGTGTTTTGTCAGAGTAAAGTATTTTTGTTATAGTTTTCTTATTTTTGATAAGATCAAGCTCACAAAAGAATAAGGCTGTAACCTATTGCATTCATGTGCGTTGTACGTTGTAGTTTAATCAAGTAAATCTAAATTTTAGTATGTATGCAATACAAAATGATGTAAATATGTTGCTGGATCGTCTGTTGTGTTGTCTATTTTATAATTTAATTTGCACTTTTTAAACCTATTATTAATTTTTACTATTAAATTTCGGGATTTCGTGGGGGCTCAACCCCCTAACAGCCCCTGTGGTTCCGTATAGAAAACTTTTGTTGTAAGTATTATTATTATTACAACACAAAATGGAGGTCAAAATTAATAATATTATAGTTAGATACTATACTTGATTAGTATATTTGTTGCATTATTCCCAAACTAGTAGGCCTACTATGCCAAAACTGTAGTATTCGATTTTTAAGGTCTTATGCTTCCAGATATAAATAATAAAGTATCGTAGAACAAGAGGATTATAAAAATATACAAATTTATTAGATTACAGTGTTCTCGGTTCGGAAAGGGGAAGTGGACAAACAACGATAATCGCACAATTTGATTCGTCGAAGCAGGTTTAATACGGTTTGGATGCAAATGTAAATAGTGGGAGTATTGAATTAGTCACCATAATCCAAATGGTGTCGACGCCTGGGTTCTGTCAAATGACAAACAAACTTAATGAGATCAGCATTTATATGCGGATACGGTCAAAACACAGCCTCGCCTCAGGGATCGGTTTATGTCACATCGCAGTTCGACTAAGTCGTTGACACGAAATCGATGGCGTTTTAAAATGCATGCTATTCCCGTCCGTGGCGTTCCTAAAGTAATCGGTTTGTGCTCCTCATTAACTAAACCCATTTTATCCATGTTATTAACCCTGAAATGAAAACCAAATATTCTATATGACGTGTCAACAAAAATTACAATAAGTGGTAAAAGTATTGTATGAATAGGTTAAACCTAATACGGACAAGCTCTCAAGTTATTAAAAAAAGGTTACATAACTTAAATACTAGAAACTCGAAACAAACAATTTAATATTACTGGATCAAAGGTTAAAAAGTCTTGTTTCCGACAATTGGTTTTTCTTGGGCCAAATGGTTTTCTTTTTAATAAAAATACATTTTTGATATCGAAATCAGAGAGTTCATTAGCACTGTATAAATACATAAGTGTTCGAATATATTCAATTCCATATAGTGATATCGATTGTCCTTTGATAATTGTTATTCTAACAAACGATTGGACATTAGAAATTAAATAAATTTCGCTGTCGATATAAATATCCGTAATAATGCAAGGATTTTATAAATGGAGAACCGATTCACATTTTTTAAAGTTATAATTTTATGTTTAATTACAAAAATAAACATTACCAGAAACATTATTTAATAAAAGGAGAAAATGGACTGTCAGAAATGTCAGCGTTTCATTTGTGCGGATAATAGGATAAATTCCAGAGAAGGGACGAACAATGTGAAAAGTTTTCTTGATGGTTGGAGAAGAGTTGTCGAAAAGTGTTTTAACTCGTGAAAATTAACAGGATTTTAATTAGTTAAGTCTCGAGCTACGAATATAAGTGGTGGTACTTTATATCTGAGGAAGAATTGCTAATATACTAATATATTACGGTGAACCTAACAATACTAAATTATACGTTTACGTAAAAGTAAACGGCTAACGTAGTAAAGTGGCTTTCGTTTTATCCTAGTAAATCAGAGGTCCGAGGAAGAGTTCCACAGTGTACTATATTGAAGGAAGGTAATTGATTATGGTTGCAAAAGCTAAAGCTATGGCTATACTTGTACGATCAGATCAGATCAGATCGGAGCCGATTTTTTCCGAAGGTATTCTTTCTGTGTAATTAAATAGGGGGTGGCTAAATCTATACGATCAGATAAGATCGGAACCGAATTTTTTTCCATGCTCTGAGAGCATACCGGAACGGGTCGGTTCGGCTCCGTTCTGCGCGGATCTGATAGATATAGCACAGACTATAGAATTATTATAGAATTAGTAATTCTATAGTCTGTGGATATAGCCACCCCTCCCGATCGCTCCCGATCAGAAAGAACGTTCGGTCTCTTTCGTCAACAATTGGGACAATTCGTGATGAAAAAAGGAAATGAAATTCTCCAAATGACTGGAAAAATAAGTAAATATTCATATAACATGGTAAATTTATATCAAAGGCAGTGGCATTTAAAAAAATAGTTAATTCTTTTAAATAAAATATTTTTTGTATACAAAGTTTTTTACTACATTACAATTTTAAACTCAAATACAAAATAGCCTAGGAATACTAATAAAACACAAATAATGTACAAAGTGTACCCTGAACTTTCTAAATGTAGTGCAAAAGCTAACCAACCTACCCTAACTTATCTGCCTATCAGTATGCATATTTAAAAAAAAGGACATTTTAAGAAACTGGCTATGTGGAAAAGGTGTCTTTATTTATAATTAAATGACTCAAATTTAAAAACAATCATACAAAAATAACAGTGATACAGTAAAATAATATGTATCAGACTTTGTATATATGTCATAGTTTTAATAAATTAGATATAACAAAGCATCAAACGCAGTAATATACTTTTATATGCAGATTACTTGAAGCTGTTAAAAATTTACCAAAGGACTCGGTTGTTACAAGCTACAAAACAATATTGACTCTTTGATGTTGGAGTAGGACCTAAAACTTCATGTTTCTAAGTCTTTATAAATGTCATCCGTAAGAAACAGTGATAATGTTAACCTTGGTTTTTATTATGAAATTGGCAATACTTAATTGGCATACGTAATACTGGACTAATCACAACAGGCGCATATTTCGTTTTATTTTTTGTTTTTAATTAATTTGCTTCAACTGAAAAAAACAACTACAACTTGTTTATTATAATGCTTTTCGAAATAATTTTTCTATGCAAAATTTAAGTTTAACAATATTTTTTTTCTATTTACTTGTCGCTTTTGATTGATAGGATGTGTCCCTATTTGTCTTTGTTTTCTTTCCTCATCCAACACAATCATCAAAAATTCTTCGTCGGTGTCCGAGCTAGATGATTTTGCAATTTACGGTAGTTGTTACAGTAACAGCAAATTCAGACTAATGGTGAGGTGGAATGTGCGCGCATCCTTCCGACACATGTCGGAACGTTGCGAATCTTTTAGATTTAGCCACTACATCGGGATTCGGCGACATACCGGAAAATTTGGCTCCACTCTGATCTGATCTGATCGTACAAGTATAGCTTTGGTTATTGTGATAAGCTAACCACGTGTGCATGAACAAGCAGCCCTACTACGCATGCGTCAGGATCACCACCACTCTACCCCCATTAAAGTGCCTCTGTCATAATCAGTCATATCATAACATAAAATAATCTGTTTGCATTTGATTCGCAAACATCTCACCCTGGGCGTGCACTCTCCGTTTTATTTGCAATTAAAAGGTAAGCATAAAGGGAAATAAATATGCATTGTGGGTTACTGGAACGAACAAATATTTGTACTAATTTCAGGGTTTTATTATAGATTCCTGATTTTTCAACGTTGTAGAAGGCACACAACTCGTTTAAACAAATGAATATGATTCATACTTATTTGTGGTAGCCTAACTGTATTGTTTATAAATATATATATATTTACCTTTACGATCTGTCTAACAATCCTGGTTTTTCGTCGTCTTTTAATGACGGCCGTTTCGACTATTTTATTCAGTCATTTTCAAATTCCAGCTGTTCTTACACTGGGAACTTTGTCACAAATAAAAACTTTAAAACACTTATACACACATGACACTTAATGTACATTACAAACATATAAAGATTAAAAACTCATTTGAACCGTGGCATAAGATATTCGGTACATGTTACCGTGTTCAATTCAAACTCGTACTGCCATTTTTAAAAAAAAATCTTTTAATAGTTTTTTATTTCATACTTATTTGTGGTAGCCTAACTGGATTGTTTATAAATATATATATTTACCTTTACGATCCGTCTAACAATCCTGGTTTTTCGTCGTCTTTAAATAACGGCCGTTTCGAATATTTTATTCAGTCATTTTCAAATTCCAGCTGTTCGCACACTGGGCACTTTGTCACAAATAAAAACATTTAAAACACTTATACACACATGACACTTAATGTACATTACAAACATACAGAGATTAAAAACACATTTGAACCGCAGCATAAGATATTCGGTACATGTTACCGTGTTCAGTTCAAACTCGCACTGTCGGATGTTAGTGTCTTACGTTACCGTATTCGGATAGCGCTGTTGGTCGGTCGAATTAAACGGGGCATTGTTGTCCAGATCCTGTAGAATATCAAAAAGTGTGTATGACTGGAATTGAGACTTGGCATTCAATAAAATATCAGGGTTGGTTTTTGTTTTGTTTATAGATCTCGTACTCCTCTCTGGCATTCATTTCTGCATTTCTGTATTTTTCCAAATTTGATTTTATGTCAGTATATCCGTGGTTGGTGTCAATGAGATGTTCGGCAAATTTAGAATGTAGTGATCTATTTAATGTGGATGATGGGAGGTGCTCTTGAACCGTGTGCGGAATGAACGTCCTGTTTGTCCTATGTACATTTTGGGGCAGTAATCGCATTTTATTTTATATACGCCATTACCTTCAAATTTATCATAATGTTTAGTTTTAGGTGGTTTTAGCAGTTGTCCGATGTTATGGGAAGTACGATGTGTGACGTGATACCCTTGTTTGTGGAATACGTTTCGTATTGAGAATTCTAAAGTTCTGTTGTATTCCATTGTTACATACTTTATTTTTGAGGTATCAGGTGCGTTCAATCTTCGTTTAGTTTGTTTTTTATTTGTTTTTTAATGAGTGATTCTATTGTTTGGCTCTCGTAACCATTGGATGTGGCTATAAATTTAATTGTATTTAATTCCCGGTTATAGTCGTCAATGTCCATGGGTATGTTGAGTAGTCTGTACACAAAGCTGTTGTAGGCGGCGAGTTTGTGGACTATGAGGTGATTGGATGTGGCGTGGATAGTATGGATGGTTTGACTGGGCTTTCTGTAAATTTTGAATTTGTGCTTGTTATGCGATTTCATTATTGTGAGGTCTAAATAATTCAGGCTTTGGTTTGATTCAATTTCCTGGGTGAACTGTAGGTTGGGGTGTATAGAATTTAAATAGTTCAACATTAAACTTATTTGTCTTGTGGTACCGTTAAATAAACATATAATGTCGTCGACATATCTGTAGTAATAATGTATTCTGTCAAAGTTCCTTTTAACTGGTGCCATTATATGAGTGGTTTCAATACTGTTCAAAAATATTTCAGCCATTAAACCGGAAAGTGGAGAACCCATTGCTAGGCCTTGTTGCTGAAAGTAGAATTTTTCATTGAAGCAAAAATAGGTTTGGGTTAAACAAACGTTGAGTAAATGTATTAGTTCGTTAACTGAATCGCTATTCAACTTGTTATTCGTGCCTAAGATTTTTTCAAGTATTGATATACTTTCACCTAAGGGGATGTTTGCATACATATTGACGGTGTCAAATGATATTAATGTGGAATTGCTTGGTATGTTAACATCCTTTATTCTGTCTATAACGTCCAAATTATTTTTAATATTATAGCTCTTGTTGAAAGTTACGTTTTCCTTATTATTCTATCCAATGTATTTGATATTCTATATGAAGGTGCGTTCATAAAGTTCACCAGGGGTCTAATAGGGTGTCCCGTTTTGTGTATCGTAGGTAGTGCCTTGAGGTTTGGGATTGAAGGTTTAATCATTTTATTAGTTTACTTACTTTTGTATTTTTCCGTCACGTGACTTCTTTTTTCTCATATTACGCGTTTCGGAGATTCACTCCATCTTCAGATACGTAGTCTCTGAAGAATATCAAAAAGTGTGTATGACTGGAATTGAGACTTGGCATTCAATAAAATATCAGGGTTTGTTTTTTGTTGTTTATAGATCTCGTACTCCTTTCTGGCGTTCATTACGGGCCCCTTTCTGCATTTCTGTATTATTTCCAAATTTGATTTTATGTCAGTATATCCGTGGTTGGTGTCAATGAGATGTTTGGCAAATTTATAATGTAGTGATCTATTTAATGTGGATGATGGGAGGTGCTCTTTAAACCGTGTGCGGAATGAACGTCTTGTTTGTCCTATGTACATTTTGGGGCAGTCATCGCATTTTATTTTATATATGCTATCTGAACAGTTTATATACCTGAATTGTTTATAAGAGTTTATACACGTAATCTGAAGATGGAGTGAATCTCCGAAACACGTAATATGAGAAAAAAGAAGTCACGTGACGGAAAAATACAAAAGTAAGTAAACTATAATTGTACGTTGACTTGGATACCAAAAGAAAATGAATCATTTTATTAGCTCTTCTTTGGGATTCCGTAAGGACGTGTTTGCTTGAGTTTATTGCTGATTTGATATTATTGTTGAATTTATTGGTGGGATCTCTTGGTATTTCGGTAATATCATTGTTTTTTTATAAAGTCAAGTGTTTTAAGGATGTATTCATCGTTATTTAGTATTACTAAGGCGTTGCCCTTATCTGCCTTTGTAATCAGTGCATTATTTTTCTGTAATTAATTTTGAATTACCTTGGCCGTAATGATATCCAGCTTGTTATTGGGAGCATCTGTAAGTTTCTTTAGAACGGTGGATTAAACCTTGTCGCCAATTAAACAACGAGTGATATTTTGTTTGTCATAAGGTAAACATTGCATAGCGGCTTCAATGTTGATGATATTGTGCTTAATGTTATCTTTCATTGGGCGAAGGTTATGTTTGAAACCTTTATTGAGCAATGCAGTTTATTTATCAGTGAAGTTAATGTTTGCGCAGTTGACAATCCGTGGATGGAAAGTGTGTGTACATGTAATTTTGTCTTGTCCCTGTGTCTTGATAGTCAATAGTCTAGCAAATTTTTTATCTATTGTGTTTTTCTTTTTGATAATCATAGGTTTAATTAATGTATCAATCTTGTTGAGCAAAGCGTACAATTCAATACTATGTACGGTATTGGCCAATTCCAAATGTGTTTTATAAATAATTTGGTTTATCCGTTCTTTTTCGCCATATAGGAATTTAATTGCATTAACAAGCCACTTGTTCTCAGAGTAAGTTTTGACGTGTTTGGCTGTTTTTGTTTGATTGTTAATTTTAACATTGATATAATTAGGCTTGATGTTATTAGCTTTGCATAATTTATTCAATCTTATGTTATGTATAATATGATATAGTTTCAATTTGCTGTTTTTGTATCTATAGTTTTTGTTGGCAGTGCGAGTTTGAACTGAACACGGTAACATGTGCCGAATATCTTATGCTGCGGTTCAAATGTGTTTTTAATTTTTATATGTTTGTAATGTACATTAAGTGTCATGTGTGTATAAGTGTTTTAAATGTTTTTATTTGTGACAAAGTTCCCAGTGTGCGAACAGCTGGAATTTGAAAATGACTGAATAAAATAGTCGAAACGGCCGTCATTTAAAGACGACGAAAAACCAGGATTGTTAAGCAGATCGTAAAGGTAAATATATATATGAATATGATTGTGATACTTTCCCGAGTAAACAAATGCATCTTGTTATTATTATTTTTAAAGCAAGTAAATAAATTCAAAAATATGGTTTAATATCACCTTTTGCTCGAATTTACCTTTTTTTTGTCTTTGAGTCTATGAATATAAAAATGTTTCCTGTTCCGAGGTTAGTACCTATATTTTACCTTAAAATTAAGGTCACATTAATTTGTTGTTAATTTAAAGGTTGAATTAATTTTTAAATAAATTTATCAGATTTTTATGATAGTAGGCAAAAGAAAATAATATCAATATTTTTTTTTAATTTTATGAAATGTAAATTCTAACTTCTCCTGTGAAAATAGATATTCACAGTCATGTTTATGGAGTTGTAAGTTCCTTCATATTCACTACTGATGACTGTTACAAGTATGGGTGAAGAATGTATTTCAGAAACGATTTATATTGAAACGTATTTAGTTCAAAGTAAGTGTTCAATATAATTATCAAAATTACACTTTCATAAACGGGAATGAAAAAAAAATTACAAGTTTAGTATTAAAATTCGCCGACACTAACAAGAAAATATTATTTACATAGATTAGTTTTTTGTGTAAAATTCTAAACTTAATAATACACCAATCAAACATATTTTATTAAAAACTTGAGGAATCCGCCCCTGCTCACTTAGCTCACCAACCCTCAAGGCGACTCGTGGCGATAGAGACAACAGATCAGAGACACTTAGATCGGGATAAGGTGGTGGGGGTAGCGGTGACCTATATCCTGAAGCATGAGCAGTAGGTCCATAGTTTTACGTGAATGACAGGGATATTGTATATAATAGAAAGATATTTCTTACTCAGTAAAGTATTGAATTTGAACGTTTTGTCAAAGGTTGTAAAAATACATTTTGTAGGCCCTATACTCAATTTAATCTCTTTGTAAACTATTACCAGGTACAAATTATTTTGTTACACAAATAAGTACAGCACAAACTGGCTAATACAACGATATACATTATAGTTTCTTAAAAATTTTCCAAAATAAATAAAGTCCGATAAAAGGTCCTTCTGATTCGAAGTAGAAGAACCCAAGTATATAAACCAATTTATTTACTCGCTATAAAAGATCCTTCTGATGCAAAGTAAAAGAAACAAGTATCTAAACCAATTTA
>JAGFPH010023470.1:781-11931 GCA_018207615.1 Philaenus spumarius
CTCGTATTTTTTCCAGTACCGGAACGCTGCCGAACTAAACGAAAATACTCCCCCGGAAAATTTTTGAAATGTTCACTTCTAAAACCCCTATTTACATATATCTTTGACTAGTTAATTGGTGTAGATAATTTGCTTACTTTTTATAAGAAAAGTAGGCCTACACCAGGGCTCTATAACAAGGGCTAAACCGTTTCTTTGATCTCGGCACTGTGCCGCCAGTTTCACCCTGACGTCACAATGCTGACACGCACTAGCTGGTAGTATATGAGTAATGTGCGCGCAGTCGTTTACTCGCTGTTGTAACTCGATGGAAAGGCGTCAGTAAAATAAAATTTAGATATTCTTAATCTACATAAAGTACGGATTCTAACAGTATAAAAAACTTTTATTTTCACAGGTATTTCGAATTTTAATAATTGAAAATATTTTAGAATTATCACAGACTGACATGGAAAAGTTACTAAGCGAGGAAATTTTTTATTTTTGGGTTATAAACAAACTTCCAGCGGGAAAGTTGTAGCCAATGAATTGATCTAAACTATCCAATTCACCGATTTGTGATAAAATGATTACATCATTATGAAATCGTTTTTTTAAATGAGCGCGAGGAGGTGCGGCGCCGAAACTCCCGAAGTACAGTTGTTTGATACGGGAATAAAGTTTATGTAGGATACATATTGTTATTTTAAGGTAATATAGTAAATCAATTGTTCCCCGGTAATTATGCCAGCTAGAAAAAAAAGTAAGCATTTTATTTTAACATAAACTAATTATAATTTATAATTAAAATTTGATATTATTGAAGTGGACACAGAAAGTTAAGTTGGAGGTTAACGTTTAAAAAATAATATCATTATTATAAGCTAATTCTTTTAATTAAATATGAAACTAATTTTTTTACGTAATTACGATTTTCTTTTTCCATCATTGATCTCTAATTTTATTTCTTAAATGTGTAATAATGATATTATTTTTTAAACGTTAACCTCCAACATAACTTTTTGTGTCCACTTCAATAATATCAAATATTAATTATAAATTATAATTAGTTTATGTTAAAATAAAATGCTTAATTTTTTTCTAGCTGGCATAATTACCTGGGAACAAGTGATTTACTATATTACCTTAAAATAACAATATGTACATAAACGTATTCCCGTATCAAACAACTGTACTTCGGGAGTTTCGGCGCCGCATCTCCTCGCGCTCATTTAAAAAACGATTTCATAATGATGTAATCATTTTATCACAAATCGGTGAATTGGATAGTTTAGATCAATTCATTGGCTACAACTTTCCCGCTGGAAGTTTGTTTATAACCCAAAAATTAAAAAATTCCTCGCTTAGTAACTTTTCCATGTCAGTCTGTGATAATTCTCAAATATTTTCAATTATTAAAATTCGAAATACCTGTTAAAATAAAAGCTTTTTATACTGTTAGAATCCGTACTTTATGTAGATTAAGAATATCTAAATTTGATTTTACTGAAGCCTTTCCATCGAGTTACAACAGTGAGTTAACGACTGCGTGCACATTTCTGAAATACTACCAGCTAGTGCGTGTCAGTATTGTGATGTCATAGGCGATCGATACTGGGTCACGGTAAATGATCAAAATGGTATAGCCCTTGTTATAGAGCCCTGGGCCTACACACGTATTGTACAGTAACTATTTTTGTACTTGTACATAGCACATATAATTTTAAGCAAAAACTTGGCAAAATGTCTCTTTTTTAGTTAATAACCTTTATCATACATTTAAGTCCTCGGTAAAAGACTATAAACCTAAGCAATTTTTATGTATTATATCAAGAAATTACTTTTCTTACACAAAAACAATTTAACACAAGCAAGCTTTAGGCTATCACACAAAAACACGCATGCTAAATAAATCACTGTGCGGCCAATGTACCTACGTTAAAATATGTTTCTCTTTCGGGGTGCCTTTCGACCTTGTATTTGTGACGGCGTTTGTTAATGTACATCCATTGTTTGTATGTATTCCGTGTTGTCCTCTCATTTGGGATATTTATTATTTAATTAATTCATCGTAAAATTAAATGAGTTATTCGAGAAGTATTAATCACTAAATGTGGTCCAAATTATATCACATTTGGTCTTATTTTGATTACAATAATCTCATTAATATACTGTATTATATAAACTTTTTCATGCCAAACAAGTTTATTATATAAAAGTTAAGTATCGCTGGTTTTTAAACTTTTCGGCCGCTTCGACTTTGAATCATCGGGCTCTTATCTGTAGTCGCGAGGCTGGCAAAAATATGTATGGTGCTTCCAAGTTGTCCCATTTCGATTCCGAGCTGAGTTAAAATGTGGGAAACTTTACTGTAGTTGGCTCGCATAGTCGCAACGCACTGTACTGTAGTAGTGTGGGTATATCTTGAGGTTTTTCGATTGGCGATTGGCGGACGTAAAATTCTGAACTTCGTGTTGAATTAATGTGATTGAGGGAGTGGATGGTCCAGTGCAACGTTACAACAAAATGCACACAAAAATTCGGCACCAGAAAACGTCTGACTTTAGGCCTACATAACAAGTAGTAAACATTTTTTGTAATTTGTTTCATAAGTGTAAAAAAGTTTTGTAATTTAGTTATAAATAAAACTGTATAAAAATATTTACAATTTCAAATTTGGTATTTGGAAATAACTGTTTTTATGTTCCTACTACAAGGCTGCTAACAAAACATGCCAAAGTTGGAAATGTAATTTCGGAATATATGCTTTGACCAAAAATGAAAAGTTATTATAGCAAAATGTAGGGAATAAATCAAAGAATTAAACTGTCAAATTGTAAATTATCTTTTCATAAAAGTGTTAGACTAAGAATTATTTGAATTTCGAAAGTGAGGTAAATCGCACCCATGCTGTGAATACAGAAGCGGTCGCCTATTACTAGGGTTACCAATCCAGACCAAATCCGGACACTAATATATAAGGAGCAATATAATACTATACTGGAGGCTTAAATGGCAAGAGAATCAATTAATCTTAACGAACCGCTTTGAAAATAGAAGCATGTTTAATGTTTACAATGAGTGAAAAATATAAAAAAATATTTAAAATGCTGCAATGGTATCATATTTATACAAAATAACTAATTATTCCAATTACTTAAAATTATTGATTCAATAAACCAGCAAAATAGATAGATGGAGGTCGATTATTCATTTGTTACTAGGTCTAGCTCCTTCCTCAGTTCTTTGATATTTTTCGGAAGACATAATTTCCGATCCTTTCCTTGTGGCTTCATAATTTTTTTAATAAAAATTAGATGCTGTGTTCAGGATTTAAGTTAGCGGCGTATATTTGTCAGTTTTTTACCCCCCCCTCGGGGCGCCGGAACCATGCTTCGCACAGGGCGCCATCAATGAATACAGAAACTATAAGAAGCGCAATGTATATGGAGAATAGTCAGCCGATTTTATTCGCGCCAAAACAAGCTTAGCACGGCGGCCGCAACGAGGCGCAGGCTGTCGGCGCCAGTGTCGCACACTCCCCTCCAACCCCTTGCCATCGCACCAGCGACCGCAGAATAAAATAGACTGTCCCATCGCCTGTAAGTAGAGATAATGGCACCTGGGCACAACTTCTGATTGGTCCAAAACAAAGTAGAGGGGGTAAAAGTATGTGGAGCCAAGCCCCTGATTGGTTGAGAAGATTGCCCCATTTCCCCACTTAAGCCCCACCCACTTTGCCCCACCTTCTCCTATCCACTCCACCTAATCCCCACTTGCCCCTTCTCCCACCTTTACTCACCTAATCCCCACTTGCCCCTTATCCCACCTTTACTCACCTAATCCCCACTTGGTCCCCCTCTCCAAAACCCCACTAAGCCCCCCTCTCCCCAGTTCAAGTAAACTGCTTAACCAAACCCCACGAAGCCCCCCTCTCCCTAACTTAACCAAGCCTCCAATAGGTTAACCAAGCCCTTTGCTGGATATTATCATCACGCACAAAGCGGCCATCCCTCATTCTATTCTGAGAGATGGAGAAGTATACACTGTATTGTTGTAAGTTGCAATGTTTTGAGCAACCTAAATGTCAAGTTGATGGGAAGGCCTGTAACATCTGCAAATGTTATAGTTTTTGTCGGTGTAGATGTGTAACGGAACAGAAGAAATCAATGAAACTGGTCCTATACAAAACGAACTTTGAGGGATTTACCTGCTGTGACAAGATATGTACGCGGTTTACCGAAGATCAGCTGTTCAACTGTCATAACTGTTTACGAACAGGATTTATAGCAAAATTATGTACTTGTGTTTTGATTAATTGTAAATTCAGGAATTACTGGTGGGAATAAATAAATGTATCAATATGTACAAATAAATGAAATTTAATCTATATATATTGTACTTGTTATTTTGAAATCACCTAACCCTAAAAATATATCCATAATTTCAACATCACCTTAAAACATGGTCCAAGAACCAGGATCAATGCACACCCATTACACCAGCAAAATAAATGAAACCCCAAAGTCCTGAACCACCCTGTATCTACAGTTTTAATGATACCTTAAAACCATGGTCTAAGAACGCTGATCGATGCACACTTTTTCTATGGAGTATATTGGAACACCCTGTATTACTTTTAGAAAGTGTCTTTCCACGTTGTTGAAATGAAGCCATGCACTTCCAAAACAAGTACGTTGTACTTTTGGGAAAGTGCATACTTGCAATGTGAAAGCTGACCTACAATCAGCTTTTTTAAAATTACGTATATAAGACCCTCTAAACAAATTGAACTTCAGTGTCGCGTTTAAACAGTGCGAAGTGAAACACAACCGCTGCCGGTAAGTTAAAATATTTTATCATTTTCAAAATATATTCTGATACAATATCAACTTCTACCCTTTGAATAGGAAGTTTTATTTTCCAAAAATATTTTACATTTCTAAATTATTATTATTTTGCAACATTTCTGAAACAACTCTATAAAACTTGGTGTTAGGCTCTTTTTGTAATTATTTTTAATCTTATTGTACAGTCTTTTAATTACATTTCGTGTTAGGATTTTTTCATTGGTTAGTGCTGTATACTGTATTTCAAATTAATTTTCTAGTTTTTTTGCGTTAGGAATTGTCCATTTTGTTGTTAGTGTTGTATTGTCCAAACTACGTTATTAGTTGTGTCCGATGTCGTATTCCAAACTATGTGTTGATTGAATAGTCCTAATTATAGAGTTGAAATGTAGTCAATTCCATAGATTAAAGCTCTATTCAATAGTAAAAATTGATATTGTATCAGAATAATCTGTTATTACCCCCAAAAGCTAAGATGGTAAAAATGTTAAACGTTCAAATCAAATTATCTCTTATATTCTATATCAACAGTTAACAAACAGCAAAACTCAGGTCTACACTTTAAAACCCTAACCTAAAAGTTAGAAATACAAATAATTGCTTCAAAGTTTGAAATCAACTTTTAATTAGAAAATTAATAGTTGTTTTATCTGTTATTTTATTCATTTGGTTGCTGCGGTAATAAATGTAATTACTCTGAAGAAACAATATGTGTTGGTTATAGACATAACCTAAGAATTCGTCCGATTAAATTTACAAATATTGAACTAAAAAATGTGTGTATCAAAATGAATTATAGTCTATGTTACTCAGGGATAGTGTAACTTTTTATTGGTAAAACTGTTTTCAATCGGTTCAGTAGTTTCCAGAGATTACCCCCTACATGCAAACAAAATCAAAACTCTCAGTAATATTAATATTGGAAACCCCTGCGTACTCTGCATGCCAACCCCGTTGGAACCTTCTATACACATAATCATGTTATGTTTTCTCTATAACAAAGTATTAATAATAACCCAAAGCTAAGACAGTAAATAATGTTAAATGTTCAAATAAAAATATTTCGCATATTTTATGACAGCAGTTATAATAAAGGTTGGAACAATCAGCAAGGCTCAGGCCACACTTTAATAAAAACCTAACCTAAAATTTAGAAATACAAAGTTCAAAATAGCTGTTAATGGGTATATAATGTAATGACCCTTACATTTTTGTTAAAAAATATTAAGTATATTTTGTAGTTTTTAAAAGTAGTTAAAATGGGCGTCTTTGAATGATTAAGTTTCATTTTTAAATTAACGGTTTATTAGTTTTACATAATGTTGTTTATTAATTTAAATTACAGACTTCAACTTTATGAGTGAATTACCACAAAGAAACGACTATTTATTAACTGTTGTTTACTTTTGTTAAAGTAGTATTTATTATTTTTGTACGTTATTATTTTGCAGGTTTGTGTAAATTTTGTTTATGTGATGATTTTGTTTTTAAACACTTAACATAATTGTTACTGATTCTGTAAAAAATGTATACTAATTCAATCCTACTACAGGTTTGAAAATATTACAATATAACATCAACTCTGTACAGGAATAATTTAATATTTTCTGGGCGTTGTTAAAAATATAAATCGCATATATTATTTCTCAAGGCTATTTTTTAATATCCATAACTTTTAGGCCATAACTTCCTTAATACATCATCAAATTACATGAATAAGGCATCATTTTAAAGCTTTCCTTAACCGTTACACCGGAAAAATAGCCAATCAGCTCAAAATTCATGTTTTAATAACAAAAATTGATTATAAAACTTGTATGTTCCTAATGAAAATTGCCATCTATTAACCATCTGTTTAACTAGCATGGCAGCTGTTAGTTAGATTGTTTACACTGTAAGATTATATAGGGAAACTGTTATTTATAAACAAATGTAAACAAATAAACTTAATTAACAGGATTAAATCAATGTGTTAAATCAAGGTAAATGTAGGCCTACTCTGAACTTGCGAAATATTCGCACGGGTCAGCTAGTTAATAAAAATTGCATTAAAATATTGTTTGTACAAATTTACACGATTTGATCAAATTTATTTATACCGCTAGTTTTGTATAATAAAACCCCCCACTTTCCAAAGAAAAATACTGTTTTGATTCATTGATAAGCGTCTTGCTATTTTAATAGAATATTTGTTAATTAAAAAATATGCAGGCCATAGTTGAATGACAGTATCAAACCATTATAAAAAAATGTTAAAGCATAAGCCAGTTTTAATATTTTATAAACAACAATAATGTACTCATTTTAAGCTTTATCTTACAAGTACCAGGAGACCGAACTAAAGCTCGATTATAAGCAGGGCTAAGAGTTCAATAATAAATAATGGATTATTGAGTTTTGAGGTTAGGCCTATAACATTAAACAACTAAATCAAGGGTATATACAACATTAAGTCTACCTGTAATAAAAATACACTTTAAAGGATTAACCTCTCAACGCTATGCCTCAGAAATAAGTCAGACCTAAATTAAAGTTTAATATTTCAATATCGATTTAGGCCCTGGGGTCTAGTCCGCTCACGTCAATAACTATTATTGCAAATTTCCGTGAACATCGTTTAGGTTAGGCCTATAACACTAAACAACTAAATAAAGGGTATGTTTATTATGTATTCGTTGCCATGGTAGCTATAAATAGATACAACATTAGGCTTACCTCTAATAAAATACAGGTTAAAAGAAAACAGATGATTATTGTTTATACAAATAACAAAAAATTCTGTTAAAATTTTACTCTTGTATAAATCTGTAAGACCACAGGGTTTTATTTAATTTTTATTTATTTAGATACATTTGAACAAATAATAAGTATTTTGTTTTAGAATTATGTAACGTTAATTTAGATTCATTTTAAAAGTTGACTATTCAATATTGTAAAATCTTTGCGGACATTTATCACCTACTAGGGAGACCCCCTGTGTGCTTCGCACGCCAACCCAAATGGAACCTTCTAAAAACATACGTTATGTTTCATTTTATAATAACCTTCAAAAGCTAAGACAGTAAATAATGTTAAATGTTCAAATCAAATTATTTCGTATATTTTATAACATCAGTTAAAAGAACCAGCAATGCTCAGGTCTACACTTAGGTCCTAACTTAAAAGTTAGAAATATGAATAATTGCTTCAAAGTTTGAAATCAACTTTTAATTAGAAAATTAATAAGTGTTTTATCAGCTATTTTATTCAATTGGTTGCTATGGTAATAAATGTAAATACATGTGTTGGTTATAGACATAACCTAAGATTTTTCCGACTAAATGTACAAATATTAAAATAAAAAGGTTTTACTAAAATGAATTATAGCCTATATTACTCAGGGATAATGTAAAGGTGTACTCTCTATATACAAACAAAACAAAACAAACTCCTACCTGTTTATTACGGTGATTTCACTTACACGAGATAGACAGAACAAACAACTTTCGAAAACTGAATGTTTTTAAAATGTCAACAAGTTTGCGCTGGGTCACCAAAAACTGGTTCCTAGCTGCGCTGTAAACTAAATTAGGTTTTCGAAATGTCAGCAAGTCTGGACGGTCAAAACTGGTTTGACCCCGACAGTGTCGACGCTAATGCGCCAAGCCTTAGGAATGCAGTTTACCGAACGTCCTGCATGATTTCTTAATTGAATAAGACTCTCCATTTTTAAACTACGTCTTGGTTTAATTTGTTAAGTACGGAATTTATTTATCGTTTTAGGCTTACGGTATAGACTAGGTTTATTAGCGAATTTCCATAGGAAAAATGAGCTATTGCAGTGACTATTATGGTGAGACCTGAGGTTGGGAGTAGTAAATGAGCACTGATCACGGTCCCCAGAACACGTTTTGGATCATTAAAATGTTACATATATGTGTTCGCACTCTAGTGGCCTCATTTTAAGTCCGATTTTCATGAAATTTGGTACACACGTTGATTGTCTAAGTCACTTGGACGAGTTCGTTTTTCCAACAAACGCAAGTACGTTTTTGACCGGAAGTAACTATTCTGAGATTCTTACTACGAAAATGAAAGTTTTTCCTAAAAATATAAATGTAGGATATTTTTTGCACATTTTGTTTTTTTACGCGACCTTATAGTTCGCTTGGTGCCCCAAAACATATTAGTTCAAGTAAATAAGTTATTTTTTATAGCAGCTGTACCAGGCTTCGGTCATGTAAAAAGAAACAGATGGTTATATTTGACCATTATTATTTAAGGCTCCGTCGCATCTTTGCAATTATTTAAGATACCATTACAACATTAATACATTGATTAAAAATACTTCTTAATAACTCAAAAATAAAGTTAACTATATGAAGCTAAAATGTTTTCACTTCTGACGACAGTCCACGACTGCCTGTATTATTTTGCTAATGTCGACGTACACTAATTGTGTACAGTATATATGACTTTTAGAATTAAACATTATTGAACAGCTGTTTATTTACTTTTGTAAATAGACTATTTTACGACTACTTTAAACCGATATTTATGTAAGTTTAGTTTTAAGGTTTCGGTACCATTATTTGCAAACGACTTGTCCAAAATTCCAGCACCTATTAACTATGGTATTTTTAGTAAATAAGAAATATCTCTGTAATATATTTGATTTAACCTGTTCAGGCCTAGTGTGTACATTTGTACACATTAACTTTAAAGTCTAACAATAACCCTCATTTTTATCAATTACACTTCTGGACTGTTTGTCTACATTTGTATACATTACTGTTTCACATTTATGAAGACCTAGTCAGTTGTAGTGACAATAGATTGAAATATGTTTCGTTATTTATTGTGCGATCAGTTAATGTTCTGTTCTCTTGTGTTTGTGAAGTTTTCGAATGTTTTTAACCATTTAAATGTGATTACATGGCTAATTGATTATTACAGATTCTATAAAAGTTTAAATAGTCATTTAAGTGCTTTTCATTATACATTTTTATGTGTGATGTCTTCAAAACAGTTTATGTGTCCATTGGGTTTTGACTGTCATAGAATATTTCTAACCTCAAAATGTATTTATTTTATTATTATTTTTACAACCTCAATTGAAATAGATGTTATGTGTACTTAAATATTTTGTTCTCTCAGATTACCACAGAAATATTACTATTTATATCATATTTCAAACAGATGAACTCTATGAATAAAATTATTTTGTGCGATTTGTGATCGCACAATGTGATTTGCGTGGAATTAAACACAATACACATATCTATGACAAATTACTGTAGTTCTTATTTTATATTGCATTTTTAAGAATAAAGTTATAGAAAACTGGTATGAAAAACATTAATTTTTATTTAGGTAGGTCTTGTTGAATATCAAACAGTTCGAAACCTACTGTGCACTACTGTACACATAAATATTTCTCAAAATTCAAAAACTATTAAAATTATATTTAGTCATAATTAAGCAGGAAAATATCATCCTCGGAAAAAAAATCAAGTCTGAAAGGGGGTAAAACAAAATTAAAACTGTTTTACAGTTAGGAAGATCATTTTTACACAAATAATAACAACACAGAAATAAAAATACACAAAACAATCGTAATATTTTTTTTATTTTTTTTTTATTTTTAAATTTATCTTTCTAGTATCCTCTCCAGCTCCCACTGGAGAGGTTCTTCGTCCGAAGACACCTCATCGGGATACTGGAAGAAGTACTCCGCCCAGTCTATATCCCCGTCGTCTTCGCCGATGACATATTCCCTTACCTATAAATCAAACAAAAAAAAAACAGATAATGTCACGTTAAATGCGAACTATCATCATTGTGTGCACATTTTCTTTTTATCTGCCCTTCTTCTTCTCCTTCTCTCTGCGGCTTCTCTTATTCAGCAGATACCATTTCTCGCCTCTCTCTGTTCGAAATCGTTTACTATATAGAATATAATGTTCATTCCATCTCTAAAATGAACCATACGTCTCGGTTGTTCCTATAAAACAAAACAAACAGATATAGCTAAATTTCAATTTTATACTGGTAAGAAAGTTATCTTTTATTTCTACTTACAAAAAATAGGTTTGGGAGCTCCTCTCCGACAAATAATTCAATAATATCCATTATCTGGAACAATCATATTTTTTTTTTACTACTTTTATTCCAAATTTCCACACACAGACACACACACCTTTTAAAGTAGCATCCCACAACCAGGGTGAACGGAAGGTCCACCCTTAAGGAAGTAGCCCCAAACCATCGCTACTCCCGGTGACTACCACTCCATTACAAAAATGTAGCCTCCCAATATATTTTTTTTATTTTTATTTTTTT
>JAGFPH010023472.1:0-11931 GCA_018207615.1 Philaenus spumarius
TCCTTGGTCCCCAGAATGGTTTCTTCGGCTTACAGTTGTCTTCTCCTGGACTTAATTAAAGTTGTCCTCTCCCAGTTGATTGTAGTATCTTTTGGCAAGATAGGCCGTTTATATGGATATTCTTCTCCCGAAATTATCACGACCCGACTTAGCTTTAGGCCGGAGCTAGAAACGTAACGCACACCGATAACTGATCGCCCTTTGACTTTCTCTAAGTACCCTCGGAGCTTGGTCAGATGTCTACTCGTCGGCGTTCCGTACTAAACTGATGTTAAAGGGGATGCAGGCTTCTATCGTCGACTTTTTACTTGTCAAACCAGCATCTTCCTCTATGTAACAAGAAATCCAGGTTTCTTGCTTTAGAAATATATTTTTTGGTCTTAATATATTTCCTGATTTATTTGATGAATTTTAGTGCCTTTATTTCCCATCGATTAGGCCTAATTTAATTATTATCTTCATTTATTGAATTTCAATGTTTTGCTCTTCGTAGTGGATCCGGTGACGTCACTTCCCCTCGCAGCCTGGGCCTTGGGTGCCTGTATGAACTTGTCGATTGACAGTTTTTGCATTGATTTCACCCAAACTCTATAACTTCTTTTTGCGTGGTCGGATTTTGATTTTGTTGACTTCTATGGATTGGTTGACGTTTTCTGGTTTCCCTGGAATTCGAATGGTGTTTCTACTCCTCTTCATTCTTGAGTTATAGACTTCGTTAATTTTGCTTGAATTTTGAAATTTATTTCCTGTAAATTTGAAATTTTCCATTTTTTCTTGCTTGTATCCTCTTTGGTTGGTCTTGAAACGCGTAAATCTGGTGTTGGTTTTTTGATAGCTTGTTTGGTTTTCTAGTTATTCAGCTTGATGTTACTCTAATTGGCTTCGTTTGGTTTTCGGCGTCTCATTCCCCCCCTTTAACGCTCTTTTCATATCTCACATGGCATTACAATTTATTACACACACATATACCCTATTTTATCAATATTTCCCTTTAATTAATCTCCCTTGTATTTATTATGAATTAATAAAAAATTTTTATTAATTTATTTTATTTTTACAAAACTATTTATTTATTTATATTGAACTTCGGCTTGATTATGCCCTATTATTGACTCTATTAAATGCTATTTTTTATGATTTAATTACATTTGAACTTTATGAGTTATTAGCCTTTTTATGCCCAAGAATGACTTTACACTTTATTTTTAAGCTATAAAACTTTATAACTTTATATTTTTTATTACTTTATTTTCTTAACCCTTTTTAACTCTACAAATGACTCTACTTCGTTTTTGGATTTTATTCAAATTCTGCAAAATCGATTTGTTTACGCTTACATTTTTGTCTATAACTTTTTAACAAATTATCATAACAAAATTATTTTTATTACTCCTTACTTATTTAACTCTCCTTTTAACATAAATCTAATAATAACAACTTTTTTTTATAAAATTATAAACCCCTATCTTTCAATGCTAATTCATTTCTACCAAATTTAGACAAGACTGGACAAGTCAATTCCTGTCAGGTCCTGCAAGGTTTTGGCTTGGTCTTGTCGCTAATGCATACGTCATAGTCTGCACTTATTTAACTAACACAATTTCAAAAACTATTACTAAATACTATTTTCACATTGGAAACTACTTTTTTATCTTCATTTTGGGCTTTTCTGACACCCTTTGGCTTTAATCCTTCGTTATTTTGACTTTGAATTTATTTTAATTAATGTAATTAATTAACCCCAATTGGATCGGTCAATTGGCCGTTCCAAACTTCAGGCTATATTTTGTAGGGTGAATTTACTTTTCCTGGCCTTCAATCATGTTAATATATTGCTAGAATACATAAATACGAAACATATCTCAATATGGGAAGATTTAGTTCTGACAAAAGTTATAAAAGTACAAAACATCTAAAAACCTGAAAAGTAGGCTAATATATGTACAATACTTTATTACAAAGATTATTTATTAATTATATATTTTATCATTTGGGAATATAATAAATAATGTGACTTTATTTATTCTCTAATGGTTTTTTTTACAAAATAAACAGCCATAGGCTAAAGTATTATCTATTTTTGGGCGCCAATTTTAAATTATGACCTACGTTCAGATAAAAACAAATAATCACCTTTAAAATCCCTTTAATTTGATATCCAACTAGACCTACATTGCTGTTTGAATCTCTTTAGGCTTGTGTATTATCTTACCCAAACAATTCAAAGACATTCAAATTTTGTGGAAATTTATAAAGTTTGAAAGAATATAGATTAAATAGGATGCAAAGCTTCTGGGGTTCCTTACATACAAATTTATAAAAAAACGTTCCTATAAACATGTACCTTATGACAACCTAAAACGCTTCGTTTTCCAGATGTGCGCCATTTTGTTTTTTTACAAAATAATTCACATCTAGAGAAATGTTTGACTGATTGAGTTCAAACTTGGCGTGACGTTTAACATAACTATGATCTGTCTCAAGAAACATAAACGAGTGTATTGATTACGCGTTTCAAAATGGCGGCTGATGGAAAATTTCAAACCTAAATTACTCGAAAACCGTAAATTTGAACAAAAAATATTAATACACCTTTTTTTTATCGGATGGTGTAACGTCAAAACAATCGGATAAAGGGCTGCAAAAAAGGTGTCTTCATATTTTTATTAAGATCTACGGGTTTCGAGTAATTAAGGTTTAAACTTTTCAACAGCCACCATTTTGAAACGCACGATTGGATGTAATCGCTTATTTTTCTTGAGATACATCATTATTAGGTTAAACTGCATGCCAAGTTTGAACTCAATCAGTCGAATCTTTCTCTAGATATGAATTGTTTTCTAAAAAAGCAAAATGGCGGATATCTGGAAAACGAAGCGTTTTATGACACGTTTTTATAGGAACTTTTTTTATTTATTTTTATGTAAGGAACCCACTCTAGAGAGAAGAAGTTTGGCGTTCTATTTAAGAAACCCTGTGTATTATCATTAGCTATGTTTGTTAAAACCGTAAGAGTATAAAGACATGTAAATAGCAAATCAAAAATACAAAAACTATTTTTTTAAGTTTATGGTTAAAATCTTTAAACAAAATCAGGTGATTCAAAAATGTTTATTTCTAATAGGCATTAATTGTGATTGAACTCTCAACCAACAGTACACAGTTGATATTTCTTAAAAAGTAGGCCTATTCCTTTTGCGGCATCGGGATTTGAAAAGAAATATTTTCCCTAGACTATCGAGATGTGAAATATTTGAGTTTCATCGCAACCAAGTCAGTAAACAATATTGCTTACCCACAATTCATCATAGACCTGGTCTGGTTACACCCTGTATTTACAGATTTATAACAGCAATGATTTATACAAAGATTAAATTCTACTTACTGCATTGACAACTCTTGTCTTCGGTACCCTCTGCAGAGAATAGAGACATAAAACAGACCAAAGCATTAATAAAGAAAGCATTAAATATTTAGTAACTTATTTGCATAGAGTTTTGAAAAGTTTAATGGATTAATGCAAGATAGATAAAAGAGACTTGTTTAAGGTCAGCGAAAAGCAGTGTGAAATAAGAAGTATTTGAATTCGTTGTTAAATAATATATTAAAACTTTTATATGCAATTAATTAAAAGTACATTAAATATGCACACAAAATCTTGTACAGACAAAAACACACCAATAAAACAAAACAACATGCTGTAGCTGAAGTGGTAAAGAAAATATTTGAAGGTAAATTTTGTTTGGCTACTGAATACAACTCTGTAGCATAAAGTAGTCTGATTATGTTTTCATTTAATAGGAAAAACGTAAAATGTATGTTTAAAATATATTATTTTATTTTGTTAGTGTAATGATTTTTTTACAACGTTCTACTATTGTATTTGGATAACCTAATAGAACTCCGATCCAATGCAATATTTCGTTCCACTGGAAATTCGACGATAGTGGCGCTATCTATTGGGGAAATGACGGAAGCTGTGTGAAACACCAATGATTGGCGCGATCATGCACTATTTTCCCGACAACCTAATTTTCGCCACACTGCAGCCGTATGGATGCAAGATCTATTTATTATTCATGATCTATGGTTCTACATATTGAGAACAGATTAGTATGTGCTTCTTTTTGTGTTTCCATACTATTGGAAGCTCATGGTTCGTAAGCTGTGCCAGGGATAATTGGGTTTTATTTTAACTGTATATAATTTATTGCGTAATCGTTTTATGTCTTGCGAAAACGTTTTAAAAGCCAGGTCATGGTGAAATCTTTTATCCACATACCAGAGTGGCTCTACGATCGAATGCAGGTCATTTGGTGTGCGGCAGCCGACCTTGAATAGGCAGAAGGTTCATTGTCGGGGGAAGAAATTCCGGCTATGTGATTCATTGAAAAAATACCAAGCATCCCCTCTACAAAGCTTTCGGATCTCTCTCCTGATACAATATGAAGGTGGTACAAAACAGCCTTTAAATACGTTTTGTGGTTCTCGAATTTTAAAAAATAATTCGACCACGCAGCTGAACCGCCAACGTGGGTTGAGCAAATTTCCAAAATTAAGTTTATAGATTATGTTTTAGGGTTTCAACCGACAATTTTGGAAATAGGTCTATTCACGACGGTGCTGAACAGCTGCAAAATGGTTCGCACGCCATTCCGAATATTGTTTGTGAGTATCTTCAATACACAATGCATTGCGTGCTTCGCACGCAAACTGCCGTATTAGGGGTATATTCAATACGAAATGCATTGCGTGGTTCGCACGCCATTCCGGATATTGGGAGTATCTTCATTGATTTAATTAAGTAATTTGCGTTTATTTATTTACGTTGGTTTAATCTGGCAACAGTTTATAACGCTTTACGCTGATTTAATTTGCAACAGCTGTCATGTTAGTTAAACAGATGGTGCCTTTCGTTAGGAACCATATGAACTATCTAATTAACTGCTGTCATGCTAGTTAAACTAATTGTTAATAGATGGCACCTTTCATTAGGAACTATATGAAGTATTATATAGCCTACATTTTTTTTAAATCAACTTTTGTAACAAAAACAACAAAAACATGCATTTTAAACTGTCTGTCTACTTGCAGTCAATAGCGAGGAACATATATTTTAAAATGATGCTTGAATAATTAATTTTGATGGAGAATTAAGGGAGATATCGCTTAGCGACAAAAAAACCTTTGAGAAATAATATACAAGGATTTTCGTTTATATACAATAAAACTATTTTTGTCTGTATGAATTTCTATGATAAGTACAGGCCTACTTTGACATTCTCTTAAAATTATAATATTCCACATGCATCTGACGGTTTTACATGCAAATAAACATGTGTCACTTCCTTGTGACGATTTTTACCCACGGCTAAATCAAAGCTACTACCAAGGTTATCCAAGAAACTATATGATACAATGTTATTTGAACTTAAATTGTATTATATATTTTTTTAAGTAAATCTCTTTAAAATGCAGTACTTTTACTACACGTGCCCCGCATTACGAGTATATTAAACAAACTAGAGATGAAAATTTAATTCGGTTTAGTTATTTGTGTGGTAGCGTTCTCGGGAGGGATTATACCATTATTATGTGGGAGAGGAGAGCCTTACAGTATGCAAAGCCTTACGAGCGAATAGATGCTATTATAATGCTTGCATTCTATTGATCGCATCTTATCAACCTTCGCTATAAGCATCTTAGGTGGCTTACCTTAGTAATTACGTTTGGTTCTAACTAAGGGCGGTTAATACTTGAACTGATGATAAAATAAATTATTGTTTAAATTAAATTGTTATTTTAAAAAGTAAATTAGTGCGGTCGTGGGACCCCCGTCAGGTACGAAGTTCATCACGCCTTTTCATACACTGTGTTTTTACTGAGAGTTTATACGTTTATAATAATTAATTTTTTGGAACGAAGATTTGGAAAGAAGTTCGTTAACGCGGGTTGCGTTAGGCGTTAGCAAATAGAAAATGTAACGCGTAACGAAAAAGTGTTATTAATTGGTTGCTATGGCAATTACAAATATAAAATACGAGTAACAAAAAAGCGTTACCAAATTGGTTGCTATGGCAATGCATGTAAATACATTCAAGAAACATGTGTTTTGGTTCATCAATTTAAATTAAGAGACGATCGGTTCCGTCCGGCGTAGTTCAGATATTATCGTCAATCGCTGAAATTTTAGGTTAGGCCTAGGAAGTAATTTTAAGTCTAGGCCTAACCTAAAATTATTGTGTGTATATTTAATTTAATTTACCAACATAATTTTAATCTTTCAATTGCCGTTTATTATTAGAATGTTTTTTATACAAACATTTACTGTTTCCATACGTTTAATGTTATTATAATGAATGTGTAGAATTTATGGCAAACACAGTTAAAAGTCCATTCATTGTAAATACATTCAATTAACATAAAATGTTGGTTCATCCGTCTAGGCCTAACTTAAAATACTCGTATGTTATATTTGTAATTGACATAGCAACCAATTAATAGCACTTTTTTTCGTTATGCATTACATTTTCTATTCGTGATTCCTACCGCAACCAGGGTTAAGGAACTTCGTTCCAAAAAATTAATTATTATAAACGTATAAACTCTTAGTATAAACACATTATATGTAGGTCTATACAATGTCATTTAACAGATATAATTCTAAATCCAAATTACTTAAAATTAATTTCCTTAGAAAAGTATAACCCATTCCTCCAACCTTTTTGAATTTTTAATTTAAAATTATACGCCACTTTATCGATTTTTAATTTGTATTAAATTTTGCACGCTTATTTTTTAAAAAAATTTTTTAATTAATTTACTAAAACTGAATGTTAAATGCAAGTTTTCTTTTTCTGTAAATTTTATCTCGGCTTTGAAACAAAAACAAACAATAACACAGAATTAGCTGTATTTGTATGATCAGTGAAGAATCACTCAACAAAATTACTTGCTAAAAAATAGCGTTGTCAAGGCAAATTCCTCGAATCTTCTAGGCACAAAATTTTGGAATAGAAACTGTGAAAAGGTTAGTTACCGTTTTTTGACGAACAAAATACAAACAAGCTTACCATGAGGGAATTTTCACTGCGATACCTTTTCGGAATATTTTTAAAATTTATTTATACAAAACAACTTAAGGGGGCGCTTCCCTGCCCGCCATATTGAATCTGATTCATATAAGAGCAATGCTACAGAATAAGTAATTTTTTTCCGTTAATTCGTGGAATAAATTTAAAAATTTGGTTTCATTTTGAAGTACTGTCATATGCGGATGTTGTTTGCCGAATACATTTTCAGAAACCGTTTTATTGTTTTCATAAACGTATGATATAAATAGTAAACAATAGTAAACTTTATTAGTTTTTTACTCAGTTGCAAAAAGAGATATTGTAAAAATCATTAGCAATCAACACCCACAATCTATTTTACTGTAAGAAAAAAAATACAGCTTTCGTTTTTTAACAAAAACAGCACAAAAATATGCTTAATAGTGAAGGTATGTTTTGGTTATTTAACATTGAAATTGGTACCCAATATCGTAGTTTTGAATGTGGAGAGCCGAGCCGTAATGGGTGGAAGTAAGTAAAATTTGTCGAAAGGAATCCTTTAACAACATCAGTTAGATTCATCGGCGATACAAAAACACAACAGCTGGTTGCATCGTAAACAGCATCAAAAATTTAAGTATAAAACCAACAGAAAGAAAGTATAACTTCGATGTTCTTGAATTACTAGAGACTAAAACTAAAATAATAATTGCAAACACAATTTAATTACTTTTACTCCCTGACGGTAATGAACTTTTGGTTAATAATTTCGCCACGTAACTTCATTTGAAATAATTTTTAACGTCTTTAGGTTAGAATATTCATAACAAAGAAAGATAATTAAAGGCCCACCCGTGTTTTAAAAATAACCTGCAGTTAATTGATAACATATTGATAAGTCCTTTAAGGTTAGGATACATCAATTTTTTTGGCATTTTTAGAAACTTTAAGTTTTTGGGATTTAATCAACTAAACGTTTCAGTTAGGGTATAGGCTGGTAGTAAGAACCCTCAAAACTGCCCCACAAAGTGGATAAAACTACAGATTCGATGTTTCTTTGCAACAGCACTTACAAATAGCTTTAGTTTAAGATATGTATAATACCAGTGAAAGACCATTGGTTTCATGACTACTAGAAGTGAGGTAATCGCTTCAACAAATAACCGGGTGGTATTTGGTGGAAAGGACATTTCATATCCTTCCAATCACCCCTAATTTCTTGAATCATCGTGAGTTATTGTAAAAGACGATGTTTGTACGCAAAACAACCGGCAGTAGTTGGCGGGTTGTTTGAGACAGTTTTACCAGTCGTAAGAGAGATGGTTCAACAGAGATATATGTATAAGAACCTATGCTACGTTACTAGCACTGTTTAGAACATCACACAGAACATGATTTAATCTGACATAAATACTAAACGTAATTGTATTTCTGTTTAAATGAACTATTTAATTGAAACTTAATATTTATGTAAACAGCTTTTTTTTACCACACTGCATTTAAAACAACTTATATTTTTCGTAATAACAAGAAATCAAATGTAAAGTTGTTATTAATTAGTTATAAAACCATGATATATTTTAAATAGCTTTTAATAACCAGTCCTAATTTACATATCTATAAATACAAACAACAAAATTGTATACAAATGCATAAAATTATATGTAACAAATTATTTATTTTTTAAGTATTTACATTATGATCGCATAGTAATAATACATACGCATTCTTGGCTAACCAAATCACATGCGCTCTACATATAATTACAACAAACATACCTGCACTGTAGAATTACTCCTCGCAGGAATAGGATCAGTACCGTTGTACCACGTGATGTTGGCAGCAGGACGAGATCCAGTGACCGTGCATTGTAGTAGTACTTTGGTACCTTGCACGACATGGTGCTCCACGCCTGAGAGGTTGAGGCTCAAAGGTCGAACTGTAAGAAACAGGAATAATTACATATAAAGCTACCGCATGCTATACCTCGTTCGCCGAGAGTTTAAAGTGAAGCGCCACCTTACAATTAATGACGTTAGGGATTTGGGCCAATCACGTATGGGGCGGGCGACTCTGCGTTTGATTCACAGTAGTTCTTAGTAGACAAACTTTGTCTTCACTAGCCCGTTATAACTAAGTTTGAGCATCGATGGCCGATGATTTTAAAACATCGATGTTTTCATGTCGATGATCGATGGAAATCAACCGATAACTTTGCTACATCGATGTTTTTAAATATTTGCAGTATTTTTGTGCATTTATTTTGATAAATTAATCTTGAATTGACATAATGAGTTCGACATTAATTAAGAACACAACCTTGTTTTCATAAGAAGTCAACATCATTTATGAATCCAATATTTACGTTTTGTATCGATTAGCTAACACTTTCACTGATAAGGAACACATGTGAACTTGACAGTGAACACTATGAGAAGCGGCCGACGCACAGTGCTTCGCACGCCGTATTGGGTTTATTTTCAATACACAATGCTTTGCGTGCTACGCACGCCAACCCCGGTATTGGGAGTATTTTCAATAGAGAATGCATTGCGAGCTTCGCACGCCAACTTCTGTATTGGGGGTATTTTCAATAAACAATGCTTTGCGTTCTTCGCACGCCAACCCATGTATTAGGGGAATTTCAATAGACAATGAATTGCGTGCTTCGCACGCCAACCCATGTATTGGGGGAATTTCAATAGACAAGGAATTGCGTGCTTCGCACGCCAACCCCAGTATTGGGAGTATTTTCAATAAAGAATGCATTGCGTGCTTCGCACGCCAACCCATGTATTGGGGGAATTTCAATAGACAATGAATTGCGTGCTTCGCACGCCAACCCCAGTATTGGGAGTATTTTCAATAGACAATGCATTGCGTTCTTCTGGCGCCAATCCTTGTATTGGGAGTATTTTCAATAGACAATGCATTGCCTGCTTCGCACGCCAAGCTCAGTATTGGAAGTATTTTCAATAGACAATGCATTGCGTACGTCGCACGCCAATTTTAAGCATATGTGCTATGGACGCACATGTGAGTCCGGTTTAAATTATTAGTGATTATTACGTAAAAACGTAAAAAAACATAAAAAATAAAGTAATTTCTACTCATTTAGACTAAAAATATAAAAAATAAAGTAATTTCTACTCATTTAGACTAAAAATATAAAAAATAAAGTAATTTCTACTCATTTAGACTAAAAATATAAAAAATAAAAGGCACAATAATAGGTTTTCTGAAGCGATGACATTTTTTAAATATACATCGATGTTTACCGTTATAATTCATCGATGTTTTCAGGTCGATATAAATTTCACATCAATGGCTACTGCCGATTTTAACATCGATGTTTTAACTATCGATGCTCACACCTAATCCTAACGTTCGCGTTCGTCCTTGCGGTACGTCCTTGTGACACAGTCTGCCCGGCCCATAAATATTGGAAGGGGAGGTGCATCACTTTAAACTCTCGGTGAATAGGGTTATCGGCCATAATGAATGTACAAAATATGACTGCTAATGGACTAAACACAATGTATGTAAAGACACATTTAGTGTATCTTGTTGAGGTTTTTGATGTTAAAATGTTTAAATTAGTTTCAATTCAATTTAATTGAACGAAAGAAATTGGTTGATTATTTTACATGGGATTCGAATTTATATCAATAAATAGCATACACAATACCAAATCTATTAAATATTTTATTTTGTGATTTTTATTTAGTAAAAACACAAAATGGTGCTTGTTTATAAAAGTAAAAGTAAGCATTACAGGCATACGTTCATAGGAACCATTAACTGAAGATTTTTAAGACCCTGAATACATAATTTCCACGAGAAAGAGGTCTTATACATAATTTATTAATAACCGAAATTGTAGATCTTACCATTTACATCCAGTTCAACCCACGACACCATCGGCGTGGTCAAAGCGTCGTTGGTCACTTTGCACTGGTATTTCGCACCCAGGTCGCCTCGACCAATGGTCACTCGTACAGTACTGCGTCCAGTTCCAATTCCGTTTCCAGCACTTTCTTCCTCGTACACATCTACGGACAGAGACGCAACAAATAATGAAGAACATATTACGGTAATAAATCGAACTACGCACGCCTCCTGATAGGAAAAAACCATGGCTATACTAACTTTGAAACCAATTAGATGCCATTGAATACATGCAAAATAAACGTTACCAGGAACTGGCACATACTTTCTCACAAACATATTTAAATTATTAAACAGATTCACAGTGACTTCATAATTATTGTAAGTTAGGTAGGGTAGGAGAGGTGATATTAAAGTAGGAGATTAATTAATAAATATTGTTATTATTATCTAGAGAGAAAACTATTCGATCGATTTCGAACAAATTTTTACCAAACACGTCAATTAGGCCTGTATAGATGCACGAAAAAGGTTTTGAATTTTTTTAAAAAACAACCTCCTTTATGGCCAAACAACAATTAAAATCAGTTATTATTATGATCTAAACGAGAATTTTTAGAAAGATGCGGTTTTCTTCATATGGTAGGGTACATTAAAGGCTACAAATAAGCCAAGTTTTATCAAAATCGTTAGAGGCGTTTTTTTATAAAAAAATAATAACTGATTTTATGGGGGTTTTTTTGCCAAAAAGGGGGTTGTTTTTCCAAATTTTTCAAACCCGTTTTTCGTGCATCCATACAGGCCTACTTGACATGTCTGGTGCAAATTTGTTTACAAATCGCTCTAGCTTTGTATACATACAGACAGACATTTTGTAAAACCCACTTTTTTGGTCTCAGGGGGTCCCAAAACGGATATTTCCACAAAAATCTCAATATCAACAACATCGATTTTTACAACTATAGTATAGTGAGAAAGTAAAAGGAAAAAT
>JAGFPH010023474.1:0-11928 GCA_018207615.1 Philaenus spumarius
CATAGCAACTAAATGTGTAAGTAGCATTCAAAATATTGGATTTAGTTCGTCCTTTATTGTATGGGTTAAAACTAACAGCTGCGATTGAAATGGAGTCCTAGTGTCTGACTAAAGTGTAATTTGAAACTACGTAGTCATTCAGCCTTGTACATGTCACTATTTATTCGTCGCCATAGCAACTAAATGTGTACGTAGCATTCGTAAGAAATATTTGATAAAGTTTGTCCTTTATTTTATGGTTTAAAACTAAAATTGAAATGGAGTCATAGTGTCTGACTAAATTCTATTTTGAAACTTATTTAATCAGTGAGCTGTGTATATGTCCATATTTTTCCGTTGCCATAGCAACTAAATGTATACATAGCATTCATAAGAAATATTGGATAAAGTTTGTCCTTTACTTTATGGGTTAAAACTAACAGCTGCAATTGAGATGGAGTCCTAGTGTCTGACTAAATTATATTTTAAAGCTTATTAAATCAGTGAGCTGTGTATATTTCAATATTTATTCGTTGCCATAGCAACTAAATGTATACATAGCATTCATAAGAAATATTGAATAAAGTTTGTCCTTTACTTTATGGGTTAAAACTAACAGCTGCAATTGAGATGGAGTCCTAGTGTCTGACTAAATTTGAACTTTAATCAGTAAGCTGTGTATACGTCAATATTTATTTGATGCAAAGTGCATAGCCTTCCGGAAGAGATATTGGAATTAGTTTGTCTTTCATGTTGTGGGCTAAATATATTTCCAAACATGATGGTAGTTAACAAATATGACAAAAACAATAGCCTTGTAAGAGGCCTTCTAAACATAGGATGGTTATGTAAATATGCCTGTGTTAGATTTATGTTTTCTATCATTATTTAGTTGAGTTGAACTATTTATTGAGTTATTAATTATTATACAGTATCATTGCAAAATGAATTTGTAATTATTTTTATATCACTCGTAGAATACGTTCACTGCTACTGTATATTGATTCTGATTTAGTTTCTTTGTTTTGTGCATACGTTTCAAATCACTACTAGAATTACTGTAGTTATGTATGCTATTGTGATCGTGCTAATTCAAATAAAATGTCACTAACCATTTTAAGTAGTCAAATTTATGATTTTGTGATCTACTGACAGTAATACCGCTTAGAGTTGTAACAATTGTACAATGTTTTGACTGATTTTGCGAGGAATAATATTTAGAGTTCAGTAATGGAGTACAAATTAAGTAAAGTTAATAGTTAGAAAAATGTGATTTTGTAGCACAAGGGTTAGTTGGTGATTCATAGGAGAACCATTAAGCAGGAAGGCCATGTAAGTGTGTCTGCGCGTGTGGGAGCGAGCGTCGAGTTTACTTCGATTTTATGGTTCAGAGCGCACGGCTGTTTGGACAAACTATATACGTTTATAGTTGCTATTTATTTACTGTACATAGTGAGGCAAAAGTATTTTTTTTTATCTAGATTCCTTGTTAAGATAGATAGGGCTCAACAATTGACGTTAGATCGATTTTGACTAAGAATATACCAACATTCAGATCCAACAAATCTGTATTCGAAACCTGTGTGTTCGAAATCTACAAAACGTTTTTTAATGCTATAACTGTGATATTATTCTTCACAATACTCTAAAGCACATTGTGTGGGTGGGGGAGGGGGGTGAGGGAGGAGGGTGAGGGAGGGTGTGAAAAATGGCATCCTGTTGGGATTATTTATGAACAATTATTATTAAATGTATTGTAATTTCTATGTTTGTAAATGACATAGACCTATGAATTCCTCTCAGTGGAAAACTTGTTAACGAATTTTAAACACGTATTAATATAAACATTACCTAAAATGCTCAGAGGGTGTCTATAGATTTGTTATAAAATAAGAAGTAATTTCATCAAACAGTCCACTAATTAATTATTTTTGTTAATACCTGTAATGAATCCACCTAAATACTTCAAACAATATTACAAACCTATTGTTGCTTTCTTACGATTTAATTAGTTAAAAAAATAAATACTATACTCTTGAATTTTGCTTCGTCCTATTTAATTAGGATTCATATTTTTGACATTTTCGTTTATGGCTAAATTCTGTACTACTATCACAAATAAGCTGTAGATCATTTCTGGAAAATAGATCAGTTTGGGTAAATTTACACCAGTAACATTGTCAGCAAAAAAACTCCCTGGGTTAAAACGATGGCTCTATTTAATCAGTGTGGGCAAAAACATGTGTATTTTATTTGTACAAGAGTAAATTAGAAAGTAGAATTGAACCATGCGACTAACACTTTATTAGCGGTTTTATGTGTTTGTAAAGTGTGGAATAATTATCTCGAGTTTATTATTTTAGTAACTACTAGAAGTGGTACCCAAGCTTTGTTTAGGCCTACATACTGAATTAGCTTATCAGACTCCTGAAATCAGGATTCAAGCTATTTAAAAATATAATTTACAATAGGTTTTGTTAAGTTTATCACTTTAGTAACTTCAATATAAGAGCAATATAAATTAACGTTCCCGTGTGATGGCTGAGTTGCATTTTAAAGACGTTTGTGGTAAGCTACATTTAGTGTTTCTTAAATTTACTTGACCTATTTAAACATCTAAGCTTCTATTTATTCAGCTAGATAAAAACAAGATATCTTATAAGGATTTATTTTCATAAAATGATTTACTACACTTTACAAACGAATATAAAATGGATGCTACACTTTTATCTTATGAGACTAATGGTATGCAATAAACAAATACAATGAAGGCCGTAGCCAGGAAATCTTTTTTTGGGGGGGTCAGGTCAGGACCGGGGATTTGAATTTAAACCCTTTTAACACTTTCACTGCTAAGGACGCACATGCGAGATTGACACTGAACACTATGAGTAGTGGCCGACGCGACGCTTAGTGCATTGCACGCCAACCCCATATTAGGAGTATTTTCAATACACAATGCATTGAGTGCTTCGCACGCCAACCCCTTATTGGAGAATTTTCAATATACAGAGCATTGCGTGCTTCGCACTCCAACCCCCGTATTGGGAGAATTTTCAATACAAAGAGCATTGCGTACTTCGCACGGAAACCAACGTATTGGGAGTACTTTCATTACACAATGCATTGCTTGCTTCGAACGCCAACCCACGTATTGGGAGTATTTTCAATAAACAATGTATTGCGTGTTTTGTCAGAGTAAAGTATTTTTGTTATAGTTTTCTTATTTTTGATAAGATCAAGCTCACAAAAGAATAAGGCTGTAACCTATTGCATTCATGTGCGTTGTACGTTGTAGTTTAATCAAGTAAATCTAAATTTTAGTATGTATGCAATACAAAATGATGTAAATATGTTGCTGGATCGTCTGTTGTGTTGTCTATTTTATAATTTAATTTGCACTTTTTAAACCTATTATTAATTTTTACTATTAAATTTCGGGATTTCGTGGGGGCTCAACCCCCTAACAGCCCCTGTGGTTCCGTATAGAAAACTTTTGTTGTAAGTATTATTATTATTACAACACAAAATGGAGGTCAAAATTAATAATATTATAGTTAGATACTATACTTGATTAGTATATTTGTTGCATTATTCCCAAACTAGTAGGCCTACTATGCCAAAACTGTAGTATTCTATTTTTAAGGTCTTATGCTTCCAGATATAAATAATAAAGTATCGTAGAACAAGAGGATTATAAAAATATACAAATTTATTAGATTACAGTGTTCTCGGTTCGGAAAGGGGAAGTGGACAAACAACGATAATCGCACAATTTGATTCGTCGAAGCAGGTTTAATACGGTTTGGATGCAAATGTAAATAGTGGGAGTATTGAATTAGTCACCATAATCCAAATGGTGTCGACGCCTGGGTTCTGTCAAATGACAAACAAACTTAATGAGATCAGCATTTATATGCGGATACGGTCAAAACACAGCCTCGCCTCTCTCGCCTCAGGGATCGGTTTATGTCACATCGCAGTTCGACTAAGTCGTTGACACGAAATCGATGGCGTTTTAAAATGCATGCTATTCCCGTCCGTGGCGTTCCTAAAGTAATCGGTTTGTGCTCCTCATTAACTAAACCCATTTTATCCATGTTATTAACCCTGAAATGAAAACCAAATATTCTATATGACGTGTCAACAAAAATTACAATAAGTGGTAAAAGTATTGTATGAATAGGTTAAACCTAATACGGACAAGCTCTCAAGTTATTAAAAAAGGTTACATAACTTAAATACTAGAAACTCGAAACAAACAATTTAATAGGACTGGATCAAAGGTTAAAAAGTCTTGTTTCCGACAATTGGTTTTTCTTGGGCCAAATGGTTTTCTTTTTAATAAAAATACATTTTTGATATCGAAATCAGAGAGTTCATTAGCACTGTATAAATACATAAGTGTTCGAATATATTCAATTCCATATAGTGATATCGATTGTCCTTTGATAATTGTTATTCTAACAAACGATTGGACATTAGAAATTAAATAAATTTCGCTGTCGATATAAATATCCGTAATAATGCAAGGATTTTATAAATGGAGAACCGATTCACATTTTTTAAAGTTATAATTTTATGTTTAATTACAAAAATAAACATTACCAGAAACATTATTTAATAAAAGGAGAAAATGGACTGTCAGAAATGTCAGCGTTTCATTTGTGCGGATAATATGATAAATTCCAGAGAAGGGACGAACAATGTGAAAAGTTTTCTTGATGGTTGGAGAAGAGTTGTCGAAAAGTGTTTTAACTCGTGAAAATTAACAGGATTTTAATTAGTTAAGTCTCGAGCTACGAATATAAGTGGTGGTACTTTATATCTGAGGAAGAATTGCTAATATACTAATATATTACGGTGAACTTAACAATACTAAATTATACGTTTACGTAAAAGTAAACGGCTAACGTAGTAAAGTGGCTTTCGTTTTATCCTAGTAAATCAGAGGTCCGAGGAAGAGTTCCACAGTGTACTATATTGAAGGAAGGTAATTGATTATGGTTGCAAAAGCTAAAGCTATGGCTATACTTGTACGATCAGATCAGATCAGATCGGAGCCGATTTTTTCCGAAGGTATTCTTTCTGTGTAATTAAATAGGGGGTGGCTAAATCTATACGATCAGATAAGATCGGAACCGAATTTTTTTCCATGCTCTGAGAGCATACCGGAACGGGTCGGTTCGGCTCCGTTCTGCGCGGATCTGATAGATATAGCACAGACTATAGAATTATTATAGAATTAGTAATTCTATAGTCTGTGGATATAGCCACCCCTCCCGATCGCTCCCGATCAGAAAGAACGTTCGGTCTCTTTCGTCAACAATTGGGACAATTCGTGATGAAAAAAGGAAATGAAATTCTCCAAATGACTGGAAAAATAAGTAAATATTCATATAACATGGTAAATTTATATCAAAGGCAGTGGCATTTAAAAAAATAGTTAATTCTTTTAAATAAAATATTTTTTGTATACAAAGTTTTTTACTACATTACAATTTTAAACTCAAATACAAAATAGCCTAGGAATACTAATAAAACACAAATAATGTACAAAGTGTACCCTGAACTTTCTAAATGTAGTGCAAAAGCTAACCAACCTACCCTAACTTATCTGCCTATCAGTATGCATATTTAAAAAAAAGGACATTTTAAGAAACTGGCTATGTGGAAAAGGTGTCTTTATTTATAATTAAATGACTCAAATTTAAAAACAATCATACAAAAATAACAGTGATACAGTAAAATAATATGTATCAGACTTTGTATATATGTCATAGTTTTAATAAATTAGATATAACAAAGCATCAAACGCAGTAATATACTTTTATATGCAGATTACTTGAAGCTGTTAAAAATTTACCAAAGGACTCGGTTGTTACAAGCTACAAAACAATATTGACTCTTTGATGTTGGAGTAGGACCTAAAACTTCATGTTTCTAAGTCTTTATAAATGTCATCCGTAAGAAACAGTGATAATGTTAACCTTGGTTTTTATTATGAAATTGGCAATACTTAATTGGCATACGTAATACTGGACTAATCACAACAGGCGCATATTTCGTTTTATTTTTTGTTTTTAATTAATTTGATTCAACTGAAAAAAACAACTACAACTTGTTTATTATAATGCTTTTCGAAATAATTTTTCTATGCAAAATTTAAGTTTAACAATATTTTTTTTCTATTTACTTGTCGCTTTTGATTGATAGGATGTGTCCCTATTTGTCTTTGTTTTCTTTCCTCATCCAACACAATCATCAAAAATTCTTCGTCGGTGTCCGAGCTAGATGATTTTGCAATTTACGGTAGTTGTTACAGTAACAGCAAATTCAGACTAATGGTGAGGTGGAATGTGCGCGCATCCTTCCGACACATGTCGGAACGTTGCGAATCTTTTAGATTTAGCCACTACATCGGGATTCGGCGACATACCGGAAAATTTGGCTCCACTCTGATCTGATCTGATCGTACAAGTATAGCTTTGGTTATTGTGATAAGCTAACCACGTGTGCATGAACAAGCAGCCCTACTACGCATGCGTCAGGATCACCACCACTCTACCCCCATTAAAGTGCCTCTGTCATAATCAGTCATATCATAACATAAAATAATCTGTTTGCATTTGATTCGCAAACATCTCACCCTGGGCGTGCACTCTCCGTTTTATTTGCAATTAAAAGGTAAGCATAAAGGGAAATAAATATGCATTGTGGGTTACTGGAACGAACAAATATTTGTACTAATTTCAGGGTTTTATTATAGATTCCTGATTTTTCAACGTTGTAGAAGGCACACAACTCGTTTAAACAAATGAATATGATTCATACTTATTTGTGGTAGCCTAACTGTATTGTTTATAAATATATATATATTTACCTTTACGATCTGTCTAACAATCCTGGTTTTTCGTCGTCTTTTAATGACGGCCGTTTCGACTATTTTATTCAGTCATTTTCAAATTCCAGCTGTTCTTACACTGGGAACTTTGTCACAAATAAAAACTTTAAAACACTTATACACACATGACACTTAATGTACATTACAAACATATAAAGATTAAAAACTCATTTGAACCGTGGCATAAGATATTCGGTACATGTTACCGTGTTCAATTCAAACTCGTACTGCCATTTTTAAAAAAAAATCTTTTAATAGTTTTTTATTTCATACTTATTTGTGGTAGCCTAACTGGATTGTTTATAAATATATATATTTACCTTTACGATCCGTCTAACAATCCTGGTTTTTCGTCGTCTTTAAATAACGGCCGTTTCGAATATTTTATTCAGTCATTTTCAAATTCCAGCTGTTCGCACACTGGGAACTTTGTCACAAATAAAAACATTTAAAACACTTATACACACATGACACTTAATGTACATTACAAACATACAGAGATTAAAAACACATTTGAACCGCAGCATAAGATATTCGGTACATGTTACCGTGTTCAGTTCAAACTCGCACTGTCGGATGTTAGTGTCTTACGTTACCGTATTCGGATAGCGCTGTTGGTCGGTCGAATTAAACTGGGCATTGTTGTCCAGATCCTGTAGAATATCAAAAAGTGTGTATGACTGGAATTGAGACTTGGCATTCAATAAAATATCAGGGTTGGTTTTTGTTTTGTTTATAGATCTCGTACTCCTCTCTGGCATTCATTTCTGCATTTCTGTATTTTTCCAAATTTGATTTTATGTCAGTATATCCGTGGTTGGTGTCAATGAGATGTTCGGCAAATTTAGAATGTAGTGATCTATTTAATGTGGATGATGGGAGGTGCTCTTGAACCGTGTGCGGAATGAACGTCCTGTTTGTCCTATGTACATTTTGGGGCAGTAATCGCATTTTATTTTATATACGCCATTACCTTCAAATTTATCATAATGTTTAGTTTTAGGTGGTTTTAGCAGTTGTCCGATGTTATGGGAAGTACGATGTGTGACGTGATACCCTTGTTTGTGGAATACGTTTCGTATTGAGAATTCTAAAGTTCTGTTGTATTCCATTGTTACATACTTTATTTTTGAGGTATCAGGTGCGTTCAATCTTCGTTTAGTTTGTTTTTTATTTGTTTTTTAATGAGTGATTCTATTGTTTGGCTCTCGTAACCATTGGATGTGGCTATAAATTTAATTGTATTTAATTCCCGGTTATAGTCGTCAATTTCCATGGGTATGTTGAGTAGTCTGTACACAAAGCTGTTGTAGGCGGCGAGTTTGTGGACTATGAGGTGATTGGATGTGGCGTGGATAGTATGGATGGTTTGACTGGGCTTTCTGTAAATTTTGAATTTGTGCTTGTTATGCGATTTCATTATTGTGAGGTCTAAATAATTCAGGCTTTGGTTTGATTCAATTTCCTGGGTGAACTGTAGGTTGGGGTGTATAGAATTTAAATAGTTCAACATTAAACTTATTTGTCTTGTGGTACCGTTAAATAAACATATAATGTCGTCGACATATCTGTAGTAATAATGTATTCTGTCAAAGTTCCTTTTAACTGGTGCCATTATATGAGTGGTTTCAATACTGTTCAAAAATATTTCAGCCATTAAACCGGAAAGTGGAGAACCCATTGCTAGGCCTTGTTGCTGAATGTAGAATTTTTCATTGAAGCAAAAATAGGTTTGGGTTAAACAAACGTTGAGTAAATGTATTAGTTCGTTAACTGAATCGCTATTCAACTTGTTATTCGTGCCTAAGATTTTTTCAAGTATTGATATACTTTCACCTAAGGGGATGTTTGCATACATATTGACGGTGTCAAATGATATTAATGTGGAATTGCTTGGTATGTTAACATCCTTTATTCTGTCTATAACGTCCAAATTATTTTTAATATTATAGCTCTTGTTGAAAGTTACGTTTTCCTTATTATTCTATCCAATGTATTTGATATTCTATATGAAGGTGCGTTCATAAAGTTCACCAGGGGTCTAATAGGGTGTCCCGTTTTGTGTATCGTAGGTAGTGCCTTGAGGTTTGGGATTGAAGGTTTAATCATTTTATTAGTTTACTTACTTTTGTATTTTTCCGTCACGTGACTTCTTTTTTCTCATATTACGCGTTTCGGAGATTCACTCCATCTTCAGATACGTAGTCTCTGAAGAATATCAAAAAGTGTGTATGACTGGAATTGAGACTTGGCATTCAATAAAATATCAGGGTTTGTTTTTTGTTGTTTATAGATCTCGTACTCCTTTCTGGCGTTCATTACGGGCCCCTTTCTGCATTTCTGTATTATTTCCAAATTTGATTTTATGTCAGTATATCCGTGGTTGGTGTCAATGAGATGTTCGGCAAATTTATAATGTAGTGATCTATTTAATGTGGATGATGGGAGGTGCTCTTTAAACCGTGTGCGGAATGAACGTCTTGTTTGTCCTATGTACATTTTGGGGCAGTCATCGCATTTTATTTTATATATGCTATCTGAACAGTTTATATACCTGAATTGTTTATAAGAGTTTATACACGTAATCTGAAGATGGAGTGAATCTCCGAAACACGTAATATGAGAAAAAAGAAGTCACGTGACGGAAAAATACAAAAGTAAGTAAACTATAATTGTACGTTGACTTGGATACCAAAAGAAAATGAATCATTTTATTAGCTCTTCTTTGGGATTCCGTAAGGACGTGTTTGCTTGAGTTTATTGCTGATTTGATATTATTGTTGAATTTATTGGTGGGATCTCTTGGTATTTCGGTAATATCATTGTTTTTTTATAAAGTCAAGTGTTTTAAGGATGTATTCATCGTTATTTAGTATTACTAGGGCGTTGCCCTTATCTGCCTTTGTAATCAGTGCATTATTTTTCTGTAATTAATTTTGAATTACCTTGGCCGTAATGATATCCAGCTTGTTATTGGGAGCATCTGTAAGTTTCTTTAGAACGGTGGATTAAACCTTGTCGCCAATTAAACAACGAGTGATATTTTGTTTGTCATAAGGTAAACATTGCATAGCGGCTTCAATGTTGATGATATTGTGCTTAATGTTATCTTTCATTGGGCGAAGGTTATGTTTGAAACCTTTATTGAGCAATGCAGTTTATTTATCAGTGAAGTTAATGTTTGCGCAGTTGACAATCCGTGGATGGAAAGTGTGTGTACATGTAATTTTGTCTTGTCCCTGTGTCTTGATAGTCAATAGTCTAGCAAATTTTTTATCTATTGTGTTTTTCTTTTTGATAATCATAGGTTTAATTAATGTATCAATCTTGTTGAGCAAAGCGTACAATTCAATACTATGTACGGTATTGGCCAATTCCAAATGTGTTTTATAAATAATTTGGTTTATCCGTTCTTTTTCGCCATATAGGAATTTAATTGCATTAACAAGCCACTTGTTCTCAGAGTAAGTTTTGACGTGTTTGGCTGTTTTTGTTTGATTGTTAATTTTAACATTGATATAATTAGGCTTGATGTTATTAGCTTTGCATAATTTATTCAATCTTATGTTATGTATAATATGATATAGTTTCAATTTGCTGTTTTTGTATCTATAGTTTTTGTTGGCAGTGCGAGTTTGAACTGAACACGGTAACATGTGCCGAATATCTTATGCTGCGGTTCAAATGTGTTTTTAATTTTTATATGTTTGTAATGTACATTAAGTGTCATGTGTGTATAAGTGTTTTGAATGTTTTTATTTGTGACAAAGTTCCCAGTGTGCGAACAGCTGGAATTTGAAAATGACTGAATAAAATAGTCGAAACGGCCGTCATTTAAAGACGACGAAAAACCAGGATTGTTAAGCAGATCGTAAAGGTAAATATATATATGAATATGATTGTGATACTTTCCCGAGTAAACAAATGCATCTTGTTATTATTATTTTTAAAGCAAGTAAATAAATTCAAAAATATGGTTTAATATCACCTTTTGCTCGAATTTACCTTTTTTTTGTCTTTGAGTCTATGAATATAAAAATGTTTCCTGTTCCGAGGTTAGTACCTATATTTTACCTTAAAATTAAGGTCACATTAATTTGTTGTTAATTTAAATTTTGAATTAATTTTTAAATAAATTTATCAGATTTTTATGATAGTAGGCAAAAGAAAATAATATCAATATTTTTTTTTAATTTTATGAAATGTAAATTCTAACTTCTCCTGTGAAAATAGATATTCACAGTCATGTTTATGGAGTTGTAAGTTCCTTCATATTCACGACTGATGACTGTTACAAGTATGGGTGAAGAATGTATTTCAGAAACGATTTATATTGAAACGTATTTAGTTCAAAGTAAGTGTTCAATATAATTATCAAAATTACACTTTCATAAACGGGAATGAAAAAAAAATTACAAGTTTAGTATTAAAATTCGCCGACACTAACAAGAAAATATTATTTACATAGATTAGTTTTTTGTGTAAAATTCTAAACTTAATAATACACCAATCAAACATATTTTATTAAAAACTTGAGGAATCCGCCCCTGCTCACTTAGCTCACCAACCTTCAAGGCGACTCGTGGCGATAGAGACAACAGATCAGAGACACTTAGATCGGGATAAGGTGGTGGGGGTAGCGGTGACCTATATCCTGAAGCATGAGCAGTAGGTCCATAGTTTTACGTGAATGACAGGGATATTGTATATAATAGAAAGATATTTCTTACTCAGTAAAGTATTGAATTTGAACGTTTTGTCAAAGGTTGTAAAAATACATTTTGTAGGCCCTATACTCAATTTAATCTCTTTGTAAACTATTACCAGGTACAAATTATTTTGTTACACAAATAAGTACAGCACAAACTGGCTAATACAACGATATACATTATAGTTTCTTAAAAATTTTCCAAAATAAATAAAGTCCGATAAAAGGTCCTTCTGATTCGAAGTAGAAGAACCCAAGTATATAAACCAATTTATTTACTCGCTATAAAAGATCCTTCTGATGCAAAGTAAAAGAAACAAGTATCTAAACCAATTTA
>JAGFPH010023475.1:0-11928 GCA_018207615.1 Philaenus spumarius
ATTTGGTTTAGAGAGTGGCAGTATTTGGCTGAAAGGCATTCTGTGCCATTATCAGTTGATGCGGGACAATGGCGGGGGCAACTGGTGATAAGGGCAAGTCATTACCATGCCTTTTACAGAGAGGTAGACTTTGACCTTGGCGATAAAACTTATTTTAGAGAAGAATTTAATTCAAAATGAACTGGATGGATTTTCAAGTGTAGGGGAGGTTTGCTTTACTTAAATTACAAACTTTGGGTCAGGGAACAAAATTATAATTGCTCTCTTTGTAATTTAAATCATTTCGAGTATTCAAATAATTTTATCGGAAAATGTCCAATTTTAAAGAATTTAGATTTAGGTGGTTTAAAACTCATGAACTAGGTAAGGAAGAGGTTTTAAAGTACTTAAATGGACATGGCTTGCAACATTTTCTGAACAAGCATGGCAATACAGATGGGCTTTAATTCAAGAATTAATTTCTAATTTTTATCGGGACAAGTTTTAAACTTTTGTTTTCTACACATTTACCAAATTTTAAGATATTTTAAGATTTAATTCTTACGCAAATATTGGTAGTCCAGATTTCTTTTTAAATACATGTGTTTTAAAGTTATTTGTTTCTTATTAAGTTTCTTTGTGTTTGAAAGTTACTGCCCAACCAAGCAGACATCAGCTGTGCTGTTAAAATGCAAATTAACATGCCATTTTAAGTTTATTGTGTAGAACTATTTTTTTAATAACTCACAAAATACTGTGTTAGCCTATTTTATTTGCGAAATAAAGAATTTTTTCATTTTCATTTCATTCATAAAAGACAATTCAGTGAGTGGCGATAGTCACATTTTACGACACAACCAAGAACATTCAAACAACAACCATCAAGGCTAAGTTTTCTGGGACTGGAAAGACAGTCTTGGAGATATCGTGAAACCTTACTAAAGCTTAGGCGTACTGTTTAAAACTGCTAGCGGAGACTATTCTCAAATGGCATCATTCCGCTTCACAACAATATTCGCCCGCACATTGCGGCAAGGACAATGACACAACTGGAAACGTTTCAATGGGAATTAATGGACCCTACAGTCCTGATATAGCACCCTCGGATTTTTATGTTTTTCCAAAACTTATGAAATTTCTTGGTGGAAAGAGATTGGAGAATGCTGAGGTCTTGAAAGAATCTTTTACTGATAGGTTAAGTCGACAGGCGGCAGAGTTCTTTATCCAAAAGCTGATTCCATGACTTGACTAGTATTTAAATATTAACGATGTAGAAAAATAAATTAATGTTCATATTATCACTTCCCATAACATTTTGGTTTATAAATAAAGTTTTTCTTATTCTATTACAAAACGGTTCTTACTTGAACGAACCTCGTAGTTACGGCTGTAATGTCTTTACTTGTATCGTATGCAATCTTTATGGATGCATTATAGCAAATTTTAAATTAAATAAATAAATAAGAAGCAGTAAATAATAAAAAATGTGAGGAAACAAAATAACAGATATGAATAATTATAGTGTTATTTGGGTTTAGTATTTTAAATGCAAACCCAAATATAACTTGCTTAACGAATGGGATGATATTTGAAATCACATTTTGTATAAACAGTAAATGTTGGGAGTTATGCTGTACCAAACGTTTTTAGTGGGATCAATTAAAATGAAAAAAAAAATAGTTTTTATGCCAAAGGTTGCCTCATTGTTGAGTTATTAAGTTGAAATATTTTTGGTGTGTATAAGGATATAGTACGTTCTATAATTATTGTTTTCTTCAAAGTATTTTGATAAAAAAATGGGAATCGTATTGTTGATATTTGTGCTTTGGCTATATGTCGTTATCTTGTGCTACCAAAAGTGAAGATTATATGGCTCCATCGACGGACTAATAGCAAGTATTATAATTTTGTTCTTTTAATAATTTTTGTCTGCTTTTTCTGTTCATTTAAAGTAATTTATCTAAACAAAATTTTTCCATTTTTATTTTAGTTTATAAGCATTGTACTTTAATTTGTATGTTTTTTTTGTCGAGTAAACATTTGAACATGTTAAACATGGTAAACATTTTAACTATGTTGCGAAACAGTCATAATCAGTTAAGTTATCATGACTTGCCGAGTTTCCTTTTATGCCCTACAATTTGTTGGTGAAGTACTTCCCACGATCTTGAACCAAATAATTTAATTAATTTTCAATAATCAAGGTCATCGTCCATTGGTGTCTTTTCAGCTCAATTTAGATGGGTCACTTAACTTTAGCATACAGTGAATGCTGACCTCTGACCTCTGTGGCTAATGGCATTGGAGTTGTAGATTAGACTTTGTATCTGTGGCCTAGTGTTACTATATTTTTTAATTATAGATTTGTTTTAGTCACAGACATTTTTTCAGTGTTTATTGTAATGGAAACATAGATTATTTAAAATTTAATGTTATCTTTTATTTTTTCCTGTAACCCAGATGTTATATCCTCGATACCCAATACTGGAAATATCGATAATTTTGAAAATTAGTGATACAGTGAATCGTTCCTTGTCAATGATATTCTTAATTTATCTATAATTTGAATTTCAGGCACCCATGTCTCTGATAATTTAAAAACGGTAAGGTCATCTAAAGTGTGCATTTGATTTGACACCAGACCTATAACGGACACAATAGATGTTAATTCAGATATATTATGGAATTATAACAAGTAACTTACCAGCATCTATAACTTTCTTAGCAGGCGAGACGGCGGCAGACAGAAGTAATCCGTGGGGTGTAAACGCATCTTTCAACTCCGTAATCCAATCAGCGAAGGCTTGTTTGTCAGAGACAGGGCCTAGCTTGCAATCCACCTGTAACCCAGTGACATAGCTTTATACACACTCTTGTTCTAAGTGGTTAGATAATTAGAAATGTATTTAACTAGAAAATACAACCATTCAACTAAACATTCATACATTAAACAATTCAACATACACAAACACGCATAAGCAAAACAACTAATACACAAACACCAATGAAACTAGTTACCAAAACACAAATTGTATTACGTTTTCGTGCAAATTGGGTTCGAAAATTTGGATATTTAGATTTTTGAAAGGCTATAGCCACTTGGGGGTAGGATATAAAACGATGACTCTCATTTAATAAATGCTTGAAATTACATGTATTATGAAATCATAACATAAAAGTACTGAATTTTACAAACAACTCTATTTTAACCCTTTGAAGAGTGTTAGTTTAACCGGGAAAGGAGTAACGACGTACCGGTACGTTTTTTGATGCAAAATGAATCAGCTGTTGTTTTATTAATAATGAACGACAACAAGGGTTTTATTATGGACGTTTTGTGTTCTTGGGTGTATGAAGGGGGGTAACAAGACATCACAGCTGGTCCACTAATGAAGTGAGGCACTCTAATCTGATTGGGCAATCGCGATTTCCGTCACTGTCATAGATGTTGTAGACTGCAAGCGCTCGATAGGTTCTCACAAACATAGTAAAACATAAACCACCCGAAAAACAACAATGGTACCGAAAACTATTTTCCATTTTTTTGGACATCACCATATTGAACGCCACGTTTGAATTGATGAATGTATCAACAAAGAAGATCCCGTTTTTCGATTTCAGGATAAAATTTATCAGATTTTTTAAACCTTCCATACTCCAAAAGAAAATACCCGTACCAAGTGGTGACAACTCTGTGTTATCTGTGTTTTGGAACACTTCGTACAAAGAAAAACTTTTAAAAACGTAGTTTTTGACTTTTTGTACCATTTCAGTCCAAAAATAACTCACTATGTATTAAATATAAAGGTATTGATTTTATAACTAAATATATCTGTTTTTACAAAATTTTATATATTTTTTACTCCTGAGTGTAATTTTTATGTATATGGACCCTACTCCTCTGAATACTTTTGCTGGTGATGTACCTGTAAGTCATTACTCCTGAAAAGGTTAATATTCTTACCTTTTAGATTTTCACTGATAATTTAAAACCGGGCATTAAAGTATAAGTTTATTAAATGTGAATTTTTTAATAAATTGTGAGACTTGATAAAACATATTATTTCAAGCATTTTTTAAACAAGAACCATCATTTTATTTCCTACCCCCAAGTAACTAAATAATTTCAAAGTCTAAAAATCCAAATTTCAATTGAAATAAAAAAATTGGGTTTTAAAAAAAAATTAAGAGCATAAAAAGTCTTAAAATGTTTAAATTCCAAAAAAGTAATTAAAAAAATTAGTTCCACTAGATATTTACCTGCCAACACTTTGGGTATTCCCAATCCAAATCCAGTCCATCAAAGTTATTGTCGAGTAGAAACTGCAACACATGTTCAATAAACTTCGCCCTTGCTGCGGGGTTGTTAACTAAACGACTGTACTTGTCTCCCAACGAGTCATTCCATCCTCCGATAGCTAACAACACTTTGATGCCTTTCTTACGCAGGGCTGCTACTTTCTCATAGAATTCTGAAATCAAAATATCACAGTAACAACAGGGTCTGTATTACAAAATGCGATATCAAAATTAGTTTTTGAAAATTTAGCTATGTCGGCATCTTAAATGTTTGGTAATTGAAAATGAAAATAAAGCGCTAAAAAGTAAAAAGTTATTAATTGGTTGTTAAAAAGTAATTTACAGTACAACGGCGAGTGTTTGCAAAATAAAAAGGTATCCGGATACAATTATACAAATTCTATTACATACTATTATTGATATGTTATTTAAAATACAACGGCAAAGGTCACAGGCAACAATTCACTCTAGTTTCTACAATATACCGGTGGAAAATATAATTTAAAATACAACGGGTAAGGTTTGGAAAAGAAAATGACATCGAAAAACAATGTTCTCTAGTTTCTATGAAGTACTGGCATTAAAACATAATTTAAAATACAAAGGCAAAGATCAGTGAAAAAACCTCGCTGCGTGCGGTAACATTTCCTGTTGGGACAACATTTGAAAAGTATTTGAGTAAAGGTAAGCTCTATATTAAAATCTAAGCTTTTCTGTTGTAGAATACAATAAATCTTTGTACTATGTTTATTATAATCTAAACTTGGTTCACACTAGAAAAAATAGTTATCAATTACAAACGGTTTATTACTTGAAAATGAGAGTGAGAAATATTTTTAGATCCATGCAACTTAACCTGTGCTAAAGCCATCACCTAATGTAAGGATGCGGCAGTTTTATATTGTGGAATCAAACACAATTTTCCAGTTACACATTTATTCCAAACTTGCAATTATAATTAATCAGCTCTACACGTGTTACCGGTCTGACATTTCTACCCAGACTGCCTTGTCTACCAAATGTCCTTTGGGTCTTTACGGCAACTCAGCAAATCGGCACATTCCAATGAAGCCAATAAACTCTGAATTCCAACCAGGAGTTAACATACTGTATGTAATCTTATTTATTATTTGTGACTATAGACCTTCCACGTCACTCTAAATCCTACTACAATATACCTCAATAGAAAAAAAATAAAAATTGGGTCTGCATCGGACCAGATGGTGGAAGTTATACTTCTTTGTCCATTCGTATATTCGTATACTTTCTATAATTTTTGAAAAAAAAATTTTTCAGCCGGGGATCGAACCAGGGATTCTAGCATGGAAGTCGAGTGCGTTAACCACTCACCCACCGAGACTCTTGTAGAGAAAAGGTATAAAAAGGCACTTTCCGGATTTTACTCCTAACGCGTGACATGGTTTATCGACCGACGCCCCATCCCGATTACAATGGGCGCAAAGAAGTATAACTTCAAAAATATCATAATAGGTAAAACGCTAATGAGTTAGCCAAACATAAGTAAAGGAAAAAGCTGTCTTTTACTATTATATGATCAAAAGAAAAACTGGACCAAATGTATTATTTACAGTTAAAATCAAGTAACAGCTTTTTCGCCAGGTCATCACATGTCCTGGCTGCTTCTTCTATAATTACATTTTTGTTCAAGTTATAAAATAAGTCTCTACATTAATAAAACAGAGAAGAAACATGTCCACTAAAAAAGTGGGTGGAAACCTTTATTCAGTCCTTTTCAACCCTTAAAGTGCTAAGTTAAAATATGGGCTAAAGCTCATTTAGAGTTAAAAAAATATATATATTTATTTTCTCAATGTTCTTTTTAAATTTTGATTCTTAGGGTTAAGTAGTACACAGATAAAATAGTCAACTAATTTTAAACTTGTTTTAAATATTTTTTTAAGAATTATTAAACTAATACATACAAATTAAATACATATAAGGCGTCACAGACATTGCTTATATTTTTTTATTTGGTCTAAACATGCTCAAAGAACAACTCTGCACTCTATTGGAAGTTTCGTGAACTATGAAATCATCTAAACATGTGTTTGTGTATTTGCGTTTAAAGGCGCTAGCCGCACGTTAAGAGTTAAGGGCAGACACTTTTTAAAAATATACTACTTTTTTTACTTTTAACATACTGTTGTAGATGCCCTCATGAATAATAAACCGCTTCAACAGATTGTGTTAAAGCAAGCTGGGGCAAGGAAAGACTCCTCAGTGATATCAAACACATTTCCCTGACTTACAATACAACTAACATGACTAACTCTAGCACTTACTGTTATCAAAGTCAGCCCAAGTGTCATGAGGTTTGATAACCAATTTCTGAGGATCCAGAACAGCAAACCCGTAAATAATATGAGTACAGAGTTCAGGATCTATGTTGCTAGGCAGGTACTTTCCTACGCCTTGCCTGAAACAACACAAACATGACAGTGAGTGACACGACTACACTAAACCAATCACTGTACTTCAGATTGTGCAATATACAACCACTTTCAATGTATCTTTATTTTCTGTATTACCAACATTTCAAATCTACTGTAGATGTCAAGTAAAATATAAATTAACGTGAATATACTGAAATTCATCAACTCCTATAAAAGCGAGTGTACGTACGCACGTACATGAGTAACAATATAACATAACAGCTGATTTCACCCTTCACCTGTAATACTTAAACAAAACCAAGCGTAGATTGTACTTTGGGGTTATGTTTACAACTTCAATTAATATAAGTCTTGTGAAGTTGAATTTCTTAAAATATGAGTTAAAGAATTTAAGTAGGCTATAATCTATATATATAAAATTCAATGTATGTCTGTTTGTACGTTTGTCTGTATGTTTGTCCTTTATGCGTTACCAAACCGTCCATCCGATTGCTTTGAAATTTTGCATAGCAACACAGGTTAACCCTGGGAAGGTTTTAGGCCATTTACCAAAGTCCTAGGACACTAGGGCTACGCACCAGTGGCCCTCAAAGTTTCAATGTTAATCTTATGGAAGGTCAATCTTAAGGAAGAAGAAGAAATATTTCTTTTGATTTTATCAGAAACAGCTGTTCGTATGAAAAGCTTAAAACAGCTGATTTTGATCAACAGCTGATTTTGATCAACAACTGATTTGGATCAAAAACTGAATATAATTTTAGGTTAGGTAAATCAAGCAATGAGCAGAATCCCATTATAATTTACATCAGCCCTCAGGGATACGAATTACAGTCTTTCAAAGTTTCAAATTAAGCAATAGCGAAACATTGCCGGGTCAGCTAGTACATTATAAGATTTTCTTTCAGGTTATAAAATGAATATGAATACAACCTTTTATTATCAATATATTCATTTATACAAGTTTAAAGAAAAGATACCCATTCGTTTCGGTACGGAAACATTCTTACATCTTCGTATAAAATATAAACATATTCGATTATAATATTAATAACTTCTAAATCATTTGATCTATCAATATGAAGTTAGAAATCAATTAAAAGTTAATATTTTTATCTTTATTTAGATATATAATAATGTATACTAGAAGTTCTGTGATCAGTAGACCTCGCTTGTTGAAATAACAAATGTGATTTTGAGCTTAGGTTAAAATAGTGTGCCAGTAAGGGAAGTAAGCAGAAAGTTTAGCCAGTGAAACATTATTTTGCAATTCCCGGGATTTTTATTTATTTTCTAGTTCTCGTATTTTTTTCTTTTCTTGAGCTTTAACTGCTAAAGCTTTTCTTTTAGGGGGCATTGTGTTTCATTTATGTTAATAGTGCGTAAGGTAGCTAAAAATATCGCGTATTGAGGGAAAACATAGAATTAAATATTTACATACTTAAATAACTAAAACTTAACAATGTATTTACAGTTCCATATCATATTCCAATATTAGAAATAATGAAAACAAACGATTTTAAAGCGTCGTGATAGTGATCTCAACCCATGTACCAACAATTCCCACGCTGTCCAACGGTAATTTTTTGTATGTTTTTTATCGCCGCAAGGTTTCATTTGTTTCATCTCATTTTGTAATTCGAGTAAAGCTAAGTCAAATACTTTTATGAAATAATAATTTACAAGTATACAGTTCAATTCTTTGATTTATTCTCTACACTTTCTTATAGTAATATGTCATTTTTGGGCAAAGGATATATAGTATTCCTAAATTACTATTCAAAATAGGCCTAGTTTTGTTAGCAGTCTTGTAGTAGGAACATAAAAACTGGTGTTTTCACAATAAGAAATTGATAAATATGTTTATACTTCTATTTAGAACTAAATTACGAAACTTTTTTACATTTATGAAAAAAATTACAAAAAATTATTACTACTTTTTATGTAGGCCTAAAGTTGAACTTTTTCCTTTTGTTACTGAACATGCTTGTTTCTTGAGCTAATAACTTTGTTAATTTTACTTAAATCATTTTTTTACTGGTATATATGAATTCTTTGAACCTTTATCTACTATGGAAGCTATGGAACACTTTTGAATTGGTTTAGAATAAACGTATAAAAACATGGTTAAAATACAAAAACTTGGACGATTTTTAACAAACTTGAAGTTTACGGCCATTTTGTAAGCTTACCGTTAGAGATACGGGAAAAAATCTAGAATACAATTTTGTTGAAAATCAAATTTGCTAGCAAAATGTTATTAGTTTTTAAATTCGACTTACGGTTAAGCCACAAACTGGCTTTGGAAAAAAGCTTACACTGAGAGAAACGGTGCGGCCGCCATTTTTATTTTATTTAAGGGGTTAAAAATGAAAAATGGTAAAACCCGTTTATATACATCGCTTGGCCTGGGAATAAGGAACATTCATGCAAAAAATCATCACAATCGGTCAAGGCGTTTGGCCGTAATCGTGAGACAGGCAGACACACAGACGAAATTGCCGAACGGTCGAGCTAAAACGGAGACCTCGCTTCGCTCGGTCAATAAGTACACAATTTTAACAAATAGGCCTACAGTTTTACAATCCTTATAATTGTACACAATTACTGAGTTAAAAATCCCCGTCAGCATCGGTAGGACTAGATTAAGACTGTTGTTTTTAAATAGTGTTTTTTTTACTTATATATTTCTGATGTTTATCTAATTAATCTGCTTGTGTTTTTTCACGGGGTTGACTAGTTATTCATAATATTGATGGTGAACTTGCAAAACCATGACTGTCACAAAGTAACCTTTTCAGGAGAGCAAAAAAACAACACGTACAATTTGCCAAAATTCTATGTAAAGTATATTTTATATAAAATATCCTCAGGTTTTTAACTTTTAACATTAATAATTGGAAAAATTTAACTGTATCAAAATTAGCCTATTTTGTGACATATGAGATTTTGCACTAACTAACTGAGTATGTCAAAACAGATATCAATATGCCTTTTTTACGTTTGTTTGTTATTACAACAATAATTAGAACTCAAAACTTCGCTATTATTTCATTTAATTAGATTTATGGTTATTGTAATATTTAAATTATCTAAAAAAATACCAATTAATTACTACACATAGTTAAATATTTGTACTTATTTATTAATTAAAATAGAAAGTGAACATAACCCTTTAGCAGGCAAGGAAACGATCTGTCATTACCCAGTATGCTCGATAAAACGGGCAGAGTGTTCTGTTGGTACTCTTAAAAACTCCACCTATTTTCACTTTTTTACTTTATAAATATTTTATCTGTTGGGCATTTATTTTAATAATCACAGTTTCTGGTAAAAAATGGGGATTTCGAGACCCTCCTCAAATGTGACATTGTGTTTTATCCTAATGCAACTTACCTATACCAAGCCCAGTTTGTGAAGTAGCAAACCACTTTAAACTGATCTTCTTCAACAGGTTTGGTTTCTTCCTCCAAGTTATTGTTTTCTTCCAATGATTCAGTGACTTGAGACGTAGGCGCTTCCGTTACATCAGGTTTAGCAGCTGCCGATTCAGGCTTCTCATACTCAGGGTACATTGGGGAATTCTCATCCACTTTCTCCGGTTCTTCAGTTGTTGTTGGTTTTGGTCGTTTGGTTGGTTTTGGTCGTTTAGTCGGTTTCGGTCGTTTTATCGGTTTTGTAGATACTTCTGGTTCCTCGGATACTTCTGGCTCCTCGGGTACTTCTGGTTTCTCGGATACTTCTGGCTCCTCGGATACTTCTGGTTCCTCGGATACTTCTGGTTCCTTGGGTACTTCTGGTTTCTCGGATACTTCTGGTTCAGGTTCGACAATAGTTTCTTCGAGCGCGTCATTACCTGTTAAAATTTAATCATACAATATAGAAATTTAACAGACAAATATTTAGACTTTTATAACAGAATTTTCCCAATTGCCTCACATTTAGATGAGATGAATAAAGGCTGTAGTGTTAGTTTTCCTAGTAAAGATTTAATTAAGAAGTAGCTTTTTGTTGGCCAAATACTGTGAAAGACCAATGAAAGGGATATAAAAAATATAAAAACAAGAAAACAACTTTTATATAGGACAGACGGCCCACTCTTTCAAAATGATGTAAGGAACACTTGGCCAAACATAACTTTTTCCCCAAATTCTGCTTTTGCTCAACATTTTATTGAAGAAAAACCATAAATACACATACATCCACACTAACATGGAGGTACTACACTTTTTCATTCGGCGGAAGAGTTCGAGATCTACAAAAGTGTGAAAACAGATCCCCACAGCGTCCTCAATGACAAGCTTTTCTTTAAATAAAACTTAATTACCTACGGACATCCAACATAAATGAGCAAACATCGTAGCAGACTGTTGTGCGGCCTAAAGATGAAACCATGAGACACTGTACTCTCCACAAACCTCATTTCATACATTATGCTCGCAAAAATATATTTCATAACTACTCCACAAAAATTTGAATCAGATATAATCTTTCTTGTGAAGTAACTCTCTGGTGTTTTAAGAACAAAACAGTGAGGGCGGATTATTTTAGTAACATTTTTGAGAATATCTTAAAAACTAGATCTTTAAATGAACCTTCAGTAAATACCCTGGGCGCAGAAAATGTTTAGCAAACCAAATTTCCCTTGAACACACCTTTTTTCACAAAAAATTTCCCAATTACACGTTACGATATAGTTGTGACGTTAATTCAAATAGCGCGCTATAAATGCTCAATGCTATGCCTTCGAAATCGCGGGTAAATCAGAACAACCATAGATCTAAATACCACTGTCTACAGATTCCCTTTCCTTTAAAACCAATATTCCTTATCAAGTAAGCAACGTACGTTGAACCTTGGCGGACAGCTGATAGACCTTGAAACGTTCAGTTAGCTTTATTGTCTGTATCGAAGATCAAGTGGAAGCGTTTCCAGTGTTTCCGTAGGCTTAAATCTCAACTAAATGGATTAAACAATTCTTCACCAGGTACAAAAAATACGTTGCTCGCTAGTCTTAGTATTTGAAACGTCTAACCTGAGATTTTCTTATTATGTAGATTATCTGTTAGTTTTATTATAATATATACTCAAATATGTTTTAAGACCTATACGGTTTGTAACAAAAAAAATCTGTTTTTCAAGTAAACTCTGTTTTAATATCTGTAAGTAATATCTTTTAAGTAATTGCCAGACCCTAAGTGCATAATATTTTTAATATAGCCTAATTGTAAATTCACCT